>JAOBSW010001146.1:0-266153 GCA_026214975.1 Gentiana macrophylla
ATACATGAATTAAAATAAAAACGTTCGATTTCAGCTAACCGTTGAGAAAACCCTATAAACAGATTACTTCTAACACAAAAAAAATGCGGAATTCTATGAATTAATCTAGTCAAGAAAGTTTTTACTAAGGAGGAAAGTAAATCAAAAGAATTCCTGCTAAGCACCTTATTGCAAGATCAATAAATCTTAAAGTGTTCATAAGCTTTCAAAGAAATATCAAGATCAAACATTTGAAGAAAGACAGAGCTATTTATTTCATATACATATCTAGAAGAAGAAGCTCAAAACACAATTAAATCATAGTTATTAATTCAAGTCTCATCTTTGATTCTATCAAAGGGTTGGACTGTGAAACACCAAGAAGGTGTGAAGGACAATTGAGTGCAGTCAGGAAGACTGTGTTTGTGTTGAGCTGGTGAAGAGGCAATCCAACCCTCAAAGGACCAGTGTAGCAAGCTTAGTTCAAACAGCAATTCTACCTGTTGAAGACTGAAGCTGGAAGATTGTGAAGCTAGGGATTAGTGAAGGACAACCAAGTGTCTAGAATTTACTTTGTGACTTGTCACTGTAAACCTCAAGAACATAGTGGATTTGGCCTTCTACATCACAAGGAAAGAGAGGACTGACATGATTGCCCCACCTGGAACCTCTATAATTCTTGTTTATTTACATTGCATATTCATTTACTGCATTATAGTTACAGTCATCTAGTTCACATACTCAGCAAATACCAGAAAGTGAGTCAGCACATTAACTGATAATTCATATTTTACAAAGACTTAATTTAATCCGTTGCCGATTAACACAGTTCAGGATAAGTTAGTTTTGACTTATACTCAGCTAAGTTAGCTTAACTCCGCACAAGTTTTAGTTGAACTAAATCTGGTTTAAGATTCTGTTTTTGGGAGATATTTTGGTGACAAGTTTATTCACCCCCCCCCCTCTAAACTTGTGTTAGCCTTTCCAAGGGACCAACACTATCAATGAGCCCCTACTCCGTGTTTGGTACATCTAAAGATGTCGGGCGGGGAGTAAGTCTCTTGCATACGGTGCCACATTTGGGTTAGCGTCAATTACGGGGTTGAATAGCCTTGGTAATTTTGAAGTCATATTCAGGTAGATTGCCTTGACTTTGAGGGGTGGCTTTATTGGGCGGATAGCCTTAGCCTATTTGAATTTATACTTGGGTTGAGTGCCTTAACTTCATAAGGTGGCTTTAATGGGTAGATAGCCTTAGCCGATTTGATGTTATACTTGGGAGGAGTGCCTTAACTTTATGGGGTGGCTTTAATGGGCAAAGAGCCTTAGCCGATTTGAAGTTATATTTGGGCGGAGTGCCTTAACTTCATGGAGTGTCTTTAATGGTAAGATAGCCTTAGCCGTTTGTGATGGAGTCGGATTGATCTTGCAACCGCTCTAGAGGTTAAGTATCTGACGTGGTGAGGCTCTCAATCCTATGATTGACGTGACTTTTTCATCGATTCAGTGACAGATATGACAAACAAAATGAACCGTCATGCTCTCTGATTGGTTGAAGTTCTTTCGTTCACTGCGCCATGATTTTGGCCTTTCAAAATTTAAAATATACCCTCTTCAATCTCGGCCGTTGAATTGTTTCAATCTTAACGTCGGACTGATAGACCCATGCCTCTTTATGGTGGGTTATTCCCAACTTCCATCATTTTGAAAAACCCTACTCACTTAGCAAGAAGAATTCCGGCGTAGAGACGGAAATTCCTAGCTGTGGTCACTCGTTTTGCTGCACATTTGAGGCTTTCGACCAATTTCCGTATCTTTTCTCCAGGTATCCCTCTTCTCTTTATTTCATTTCCTATTTTATTGCATATTTCTTTTTCATAGTCATAGAGCTCCTCCTTCTGGCCTCATTTGAGATTTGAGTTTATTTTACAAGGGTTTCCTTTGGCTCTTTGGGAGGACCTATGTTCTTTATGTCCTAGAAGAAGGGAGAGAGCGAAGTGTCGAGATGATTAAGTCATCATCGTCTAGGGCAAAATTTGATCATTCTAGGTGATTGGCATTCCACCTCATCCTTTTCTTTTTGCAGGATGACCGGTAGTGACTGATCTAGGAGCGACGATAACGATGACGTTCATGGTTATGCCTCTGAGGAGGTCGAAAAGGCAAGCACTAGCTCCGGTGAAGGTGATGAGGTTGAAAGTACTGAGGATGACATGGTGCTGGCTCATCTAGCACCGAATCAGCCTGGCCGCCAAAAAGCTACTGTCGTTAAGGTGCCTCACGGCCAATTCGTTCTTTCTGTGGCGGCATCTGTAAAGTCTAAGAAAACATTTGGAAAGGAAGCCGCCAGGGCTAAAGGTTTCGTTCCGAATGTTGTGGCTCCAGCGTCCATCGATGTGATCGAAGAAGAATGCGGCGAGGGTGCCTCTGAGCCTAAGGATAGCAATAAGATTCCTAGGCCGAATAATCATGAGGCAACCTAAGAGGATAAAGAGATAGACGTCCTTGATAGGAAAGTCGAGGCGGATTGGGTGAACGTTTAATCTCACCTTGGTGATCCCAAGCTTTTCGCCAAGCTGAACATATCGTCTGACTATCTTTTCTCTGGTTTCAAGGAGACAAACCGGGCCGGACATAGGCTGAAAAAGATGGGTGGTCCTCTTTTATGACCACTTCGTTACCGGACACAGGCCACCCATTGAGCCTTTTTTTGTTGATGTGATATGGAGGCTGGCTACACTCCCTTTTGACTTCACTCCAGGGGCGGTTGAGGTAGTGATGGATTTTGTGGTGCTTTGCCGCATTTTGGGCTATGAACCCACCCTTCGCATTTCTTGACGTTTTACTCCTTCAGTAAGGCAGCTACCAATAAGGCTGACTCAAGCAATTTTTTATCGACTCTAGTGAAGAAGTGTTGGCTGTTTTACTGGACTTTGAATAAGGTTTGGGATTGGGGGGAGAGAGCCATGATTTTTGAATCTACATCGGGATGGCCCTTTCCCAAATTCGATACACGTCCCAAGGGTAGATCGAATTCGATCGTTGTTTATAAGAAGCTCAACGATGTCGAACAGGAACTTCTTGACAATCTTCATAGGCTTCTAGGTTGGGATGAGGGGAGTGAAACCCAGAAGTGGACTTTTAGCTGGAGGAGTCTTCTTGATCGTAAAGCCTCTTTCTGTTGCACTGCCGGAATTCCTGGACCGATAAATGCCCAGCCAATAGTCAAAACATCTAGGCTATGGACTCACGAGGACTTGCATGCTGAGTGCCATTGTTAAGGGTGAATTTATACGTTCTACAATGCTATATTTTATGATAATTTCCTCCATATTTGTATAATTTGCATAGAAAATGAGCGTTTAATGGAATTATTGAGCAAATGATATTTTAAACGGGTTATTCGCAAAATAGGTTCATTTTGGGTGTTTTAATTTTGATTTTATGATTATTTGGATGATATTACGTTTTGTGATGTTTTTTTATGTGTTATAGGTACATGTTTGATGCTCAAATGATGATCAAAAAGAGATAAGAGTCGAAATATATGATGATAGAAGAGATAATGATGATTTGGATTGATGAAAAAGGATAAAGATGAAGAAATCAAGATTAAGTCGATCCTGGACTGGCGTCTAGAAGTTTGAGCTGTTGTCCAGCATGGACGAGCGTTTGAAGATATGGACGAGCGTCCAGGAGGAAAAAGTTGATTCACAGAGTTTGGACGCTGAGTGGACGGGCGTCTGAAGCAAGTCTGAAGCTAAGCGAACGAGCGTTCAATAAGATGGACGGGCGTCCGGCCGCCGCCATTCTGGAACCGACTTAGTTATCTATAAATACAGCTGCGTTTTTCCACATTAGATATACCATATACACATTACTCAAAACCCTAATCCTAGGGGCGGCTTAGGCTGCGTTTTAACTCTATTTTTCTTCAGTTTATGCACTCTAAATTCTAGGCTAGTTTAGATAGTTTTTATGCACTTTTATTCATCAATTCCAAGTTTCAAGAGGATGCTTAGAGGCTAAAGCCTTACGAGCAGCGTTGTGAAGCCGTCCGATTCAACAATTGATTCCGTTCTTGATTATTTTGTGAGTTTTTAATACAAGTTGTTTCTTTTATCATGTTTATTATTGTTTATGCAATTTCATATCGAAAGATCGTTGCTTTGTTGATTGTTTTATTTGATGAAAATCATCTAAACGTTAGATCACCATGATAAAGAATAGTTATTTGATCTATATAACGAGAGTTAATAGGTTAGATTTCTAGGTTAAAAACGTTTAAAGTTTACACCTTTGGATTAGAAAAAGCGTTAATCTTTAGATCGAAAGATAGAGATTTCTAGACGAACTACCTAAGAAATTAGGGTTCATACTTTAGAAAAGGTGAATCACAACTTGGTTAGGAATCACGAAATAATCTGAATTGGAATTGAATGTTGATAGGATAGGTGGATCAATTGCTCGTTTGTCTGTTATAACTTGATCAAATCCCTTGAACTAGAATTGTTTAGCTTAGTTAATCTTTATTGCATCTTAGGTTTAGTTGTAGTTTAAATTGTTCGCAACCCGTATTTTCCTGGCTTTAGATCTTATCTTCTGTCCAGTTTTCCTTATTGTTATCTTTCGTTTTAGTTATTCCCTGTTTAGTTATTTGTTGTTTAGTTTTAGTAATCGTGACATAGGTTAGTTAGAACAAAAACTAGGATTACCAATCGTTAGTTCCCCGTAAGATCGACCCGGTATTAGTCACTGTACTACGATCCCTGCACTTGGGGAATACCGGATATAAATTTATTACTTGTTAATAAAATCCGTGGCAAGTTTTTGGCGCCGTTGCCGGGGAACCAAACGGTTGCCTAGTGTTTGTTTTCGTTTTTCTGTGTTTAATCGTTTTTGTTACTATTTTAGGTAGATTTTAATTAGGTAATTAGGGTTTTAGTTAGGGTTTAAGGTCTTCTCTTATAGTTCTCTTGTGATTAGTTTATCCTTTCTATCTGTTTTCTGTCTTTCTGTTTCCCCCCCCCTTCTTTCTTTTCTGCTATATTTTTCTGCTCTGTTCTTCGTTTTTCTGCTTCCAAACGGACGTCTAGACCAATGGACGCCCGTCTGTTCCAAATTTCTTGACTCTGAATCGTTTTTAACTTGTCGGACGAGCGTCCATCCAATTTGGACGTCCGTCCAGTTCTTCAGCTGATCAGACGAGCGTTTGGACTTCCAGACGCCCGTCTAGTTCAATTTCTAAGCGACGCCTTTGTCAATTTTGGACGTCCCGTCATTCCCTGTCTTAACTATTTTTATTTCTTTTTCTTTTCTTAGGCTTTAATTTTTAGTTTAGGTTTTTGAATTCTTCGTTTTTAGGCTTCAACCACCTGATTTTGGTTCGGTTTATGCAAACTCGAAGTCAAAAGGGACCATTGCTATATACCCACGACCCGAGCGAACCGTAGTCCGGCCAAACGAGGAGGATTTTCCGTTTTGCGGTTACGCGACGAGCCGAGCAAGATCTTGAGGATCGATTAATGAGGAAATCTGATTTTGTAATAATGGCTGCTAATGATAGACGTACGTTGGCAGACTACGCCATGCCAGGCGAAGTCAAAGTCAACCCGGCTATTGTTATCCCAGCCATAACTGCACAGACCTTCGAGCTAAAGCCGGGAATCATTCAAATGATGCAGCACGCATCTATCTTCCATGGTTATCAGTCAGAGAATCCCCATACTCACTTACATATATGCGGTACTACACGGATCCAAGGAGTAAGTGAGGATGCTATTAAACTGAAACTGTTTCCATTTTCTCTAAAGGGTGAAGCTAAAGAGTGGTATACCTCTCTCCCCGCTGAATCTATTACCACATAGGCCAAACTCGAAAAATAGTTCTTGAGTCAATACTTCCCACCTTCAAAAACAGCCCAGTGTCTAAACGAGATATTCACTTTCTACCAGAAAGAGAATGAATCCTTTTTCGAGTGTTGGAAAAGATTCAAGTCTCTGCTTAGAAAGTGTCCCCACCATGGCTTGCCACTGCAAAGGCAAGTCAACACTTTCTTTAGTGGATTGACCGAGCTTACAAAAGGCATGGTCAATAGTTCATCTGGTGGGGCGTTTTTGAAGAAAACGCCTGATGAGGGGTGGGCACTGTTCGAGGACATTGCCAAATATAACTATGCTCCCTCTTATCAAGCAATTCAAGCACCTCCACCTCCTAAGGTTGAGGAAGTAAACGTGCAATGTTTGATCGCCATGCTGCAGAAGCAGATGGCAACTTCTCAAGTTTCAAATCAAATGAATCAAACTTCCTCCTGTCCACAGAACTCCCAGGTTCTGTATTGTGAGAGCTGCTGTCAGACTGGCCACATGACTAGCCAGTGTCAATTTAACTCCCCTGCACATTATCAAGTGAATGATGTTCATGACTATGGATAGTGTAATCAAGTCACATGTCAGAATTGTGACGGTGTGGGGCACACATCTAGATTCTGTCCTATGAACGGACAGAATGCTGAAGTAAATGCATTCTATGGCCAGAACAACCAAAGATTCAATCAATTTTCTGGCCAGAATAATCTCCAAAACCAAGGGTTTAATCAATCTTCAAATTTCACTCCAAATTCTAATTTCAATCAGAATCAAAACTTCAATAGAAACCCTGGTTTTCCTCAGAACTAGAATTCCAATTTTTCCAATTCCAATCAAAGGTTCAATCAGAATTGGCCCGCTAATTCTAATACTGCTGTCCAAAGTCGGCCCAGCCAGCCCTACTCTCAAAATTTCCAAAACTCTCAAGGCCCCTCGTACGCAAGTGATATCAAAGCTCAATGGGACTCCTTTAGGGAGGAGCAAAATAGATCAATAAAAAATCTTGAGAGACAAATCGGGCAACTGGCTGAACAGTTAGCTTAGACCCCTGTGGCATTTGCCGGTTTCACTAAGAAAAATCCAAAAGGCGGTCAAGTTGCTCAAACCGATTTGAACAATGGCCAATGTAACGACCTCGTACCATCAATTCCATCCGGTAGAGAGGAGGCCAGTGCAATGAATTTAAGAAGCGGTACTCAAGTGAGTGGTCATTCCCATCAGGGAAACCACTAGCCCCTCCTGCCAGTGATAAGGCAGGAGGGGAAGCTGAGCACCTACACTCCCCTTGGCCGAAAAAGAATACTCAGGTGGCTGATCCCCTGAGAGGTGAAGAAGTTGGAAGTCCTCAGGTGGCTGATCCCCTGAGGAATGAAGAATCAAGTGGAATTCAGGAGGCTGATCCCCTGACTAATAAAAAGATTGAGAAAGCTGTAAGGTGGAAGGATCTGGAAGACAAAGCTGTCAGTGCATCTTCGAAGAAAATCTTTTCTGAGAATGATCTGAAAAAGCTTCCATTTCCACCGAGAAAGAGCAACATCCCTTTGAGTGAAGATAAGAAGTATGAAAAGGTGCTGAATCTTTTGAAAAATACTCAGGTTAATCTTCCATTATCCGAGGTCTTGGTTGAAATGCCTAAGTATACAAAATTCATCAAGGATGTTGTTTCTTCAAAAGGAAGTTGTCGGACATGGAGAGGTGATTGGTGAGGACTGTTCAATGATCAATTATGAAGACTTGCCAACCAAGAGAGGTGACCCCTGGAAAGTTCGTGCTTACATGTATTAATGGGAGGCCTGGTCTTCCCTAACTCTTTGTGTGACACAGGTGCATCTATAAGCCTCATGCCATTGTACGTGTGCAAACAGCTGGGTTTAATTGATCTTCTAGAACCCACTACCATGAATTTGCAATTCGCTGATAGATCTTCTAAGAAAGCTGTGGGGGTTCTGAGAGACATACTAGTTCAAATTGATAGGTTTACCTTTCCCGTTGACTGGTACGTCCTAGACATTGAAAAAGATGAAAATGTCCCCCTGATACTTGGAAGACCTTTTTTGTCTACAGCTAGAGCCCTCATTGACTGCGATGGTGGGCGAGTGACGATACGAGTTGGTGACCAAGAAGTAAGCTATAATGTCTCCAGATCCATTCAAGTACCTTCTGGTCCTCCAACCAGCTTTTCCATAGAGGATATGTCTGATGACTTCGATGATTTCATGGAAAAGCAAGTCATGGCTGTCGCAACCGAATATGAGTGATTGGTTGATAATTTGAATAATCATGGTGTGGTGAGTCTAGAGCAGTTAGAAGCTAAATTCGAGGATGAGCTGTTGAGAGGAGAAGCTTTGGCAGTGGGACCGCTAAGTAAACTCAGCGATGTTGAGTTGAAAAGTGGAGATCTTAAGTCAAGTTTAGAAGACCCCCCTGTAGATTTGGTGTTGAAGCCGTTGCCTAAACAGCTTAAGTATGTGTTTCTAAGAGAAGGTGACAAGCTTCCTTTGATTATATCTACCAAGTTGTCTCGTTTAGAGGAAATGAAGTTAATCAACGTCTTGAAGAAAAATGAAAAAGCCTTTGGGTGGTAAGTAGGAGATATCAGAGGGATATCTCCGGACATCTGTATGCATAAGATCAAGACTAATGAGGGTGTGAAATGTGTTAGACAGCCCCAGAGGAGGCTCAACCCTCATATGCAAGAGGCGGTTAAGAAAGAAATCATCAAACTTCTGGACATGGGAATCATTTATGCCATCGCTGATAGTGAATGGGTTTCCCCGACTCAGGTAGTTCCCAAGAAAGGTGGAATTACAATTGAGAAGAATGAGAAGAGGCGAGGAAATAGCATTGAGACTTGTCCTTTGGTTACTGAGTCTGCATCGATTATCGGAAGCTCAATGAGGTAACCATGAAAGATCACTTTCCCTTCCATTCATTGACCGGATGCTTGAGCGTCCTGCGGAGGCACGATTCTACTGCTTCTTGGATGGATATTCGAGGATACTTTGAGATACCCATTGATCCGGTGACCAAGAAAAGACCACTTTCACCGCTTCTATGATACATTCGCTTATAGGCGAATGCCATTTGGTCTCCGCAATGCCCCAGCTACATTTCAAAGATGTATGCTGGCTATCTTCGACGGGCTAGTAGAAAAGTGTATGGAAATCTTTATGGATGATTTTTTGGTCTTTGGTTAGTCTTTTGATGATTGTCTTGACAACCTTGCCCAGGTCTTATCCAGATGCGTGGAAAAGAACTTAGTTCTGAATTGGGAGAAATGCCATTTCATGGTTGACGAGGGAATAGTTCTTGGCCACAAAATTTCCGCCAAGGGTATTGAAGTTGACAGGGCAAAAGGAGAAGCTATCGAGAAGATGAGTTATCCTAAAAATGTGCGTGAAATCAGAGGCTTTCTTGGACATGTCGGTTTCTAGAGAAGATTCATTCAAGACTTCTCCAAGATAGCCAAGCCCCTGTCTACTTTACTTAAGGAAGACGTTGAGTTCAATTTTGATGAGGACTGCAAGCAAGCGTTTGAGGAGCTTAAGAACCGTTTAATCTCTGCTCCAATTCTTATATCGCCTGACTGGATTCTACTTTTCGAGCTTATGCGCGACGCATCAAACTATGCAGTTGGTGCTGTTTTAGGACAAAGAATCAAAGGGAAATTCCAGCCAATCTATTACGCCAGTCACACATTGAATCCTTCTCAAGTTAACTATACTACTACTGAAAAGGAATTATTGGCCGTAGTCTTTGCTATGGACAAGTTTCGCAGTTACTTGTTAGGAGCTCAGGTGATTGTGTGGACTGATCACACTGTTTTGCTTTATCTGATGACGAAGAAAGAGGCTAAACCGCGCTTACTGCGTTGGATACTGACCCTACAAGAGTTTGACGTTCAAATTAAAGACAAAAAGGGCAGTGAAAACGTCGTGGCGGATCTTGTTTCGAGAATGTTAAGTGAGGAAAAGGATGATCCAGATGATATAGATCTTTACTTTCCTCTAGAAAACAATATTCTTATCGATGGCTGCGCTCCAGATGTTCCATGGTATTCTACCATTGTCAATTACCTTCATTACCGATATCTGGATCCAGAATTGTCCTATCAGGAGAAGAAAAAGTTCTTCTCTGATTTGAAATCTTTCGTTTGGGATGAACCTTATACATTTTAAGATCCAGTAAAGATGGTGCGCTTAGAAGATGTGTTCGAGAATCCGAGCGGTAGCGATATTATTGAGCTTGATGCCACAGTGGACCCTTTGGAGGTCACTTTGGTCCTTGGAAAACCGTTGCTAAGATCTTCCAATCCGGTTTCTATTGGCCCACGATCTTTAAGGACACAGAAGCTTTCTGTAAAGTGTGTGATAGATGCCAAAGAACCGGTACTTTGACAAGGCATTTTGACATGCCTTTGAAACCCATCCAAGAATGCGAAGTCTTTGATGTATGGGGTATCGATTTTATGGGACCATTCCCATCGTCTTGTGGTAACAAATACATCTTAGTCTGCGTGGATTACGTGTCGAAATGGGTAGAGGCTCAAGCCACTCCTCACAATGATCATAAGACGGTCATGAAATTCTTAAAGAAGAACAACTTCGTGAGATTTGGATGTCCACGTGCCTTGATCAGTGATGAAGGAACGCATTTCTGCAACCGACCCCTGGAGAAAGTTCTTGAAAAGTATGGTGTTCGCCATAAGACAGGCACGCCATATCACCCGATGACTAGTGGTCAGGTTGAAAGGAGCAACCAAAGTATTAAGAAAATCCTGGAAAAAACAGTCAACAGTAATAGAAAAGACTGGAGTTTGAAATTGGATGATGTACTATGGGCATACAGAACCGCCTATAAGACTGTTTAGGGTATATTTTACTATATTTTCGGGCTTAATCCCTAAACAATTTACCTTATTTTTAAGGGAAATAAATGAGAAAAGCGTGTTTTAACCGTTAAATTCCTATAATGGTTATTGAGGGGTTATAATTTAATTATGAGGGAATATTGAGTTTAAATGTTATTTGTGTTACGCATTTTTATTATTATTATTCGATGACTTGGTGTAACAACAATCTTGCAGAAAATTAAAAGATATGCATGGGGATATCATTAATGGAGAAGATTAATCTCATTCAATCAAGTGATTTCAAAATAAAGAAGAAAATCGGAGCATTGAAGAGAGGATAAATCAGATCAGATCGAAAGAGTGAAGTAGGGAACACGGTATACGAAGCAGCAGTGTGAAAACGCGTAATTAGGTAGGCTCGGTCGACCGAGCCATGCTATTCGGTCGACCGAGTGTCTCAATTCGGTTGACCGAGTCCCGAAGCTGAAAATCGACGCGTTTTTCTAGATCCTTCCTTATGTCGGCAAAACTCCTATATAAGAAGCACCATTCGAGCAGAAAAGACACACAGAATTTTACACACATAAAAAGCACCACATCACACAAAAACATGAGTTTCTTTCCTTCAATTCTTTCTTGGAGATCAAGGATGATTGAGGGATAAACAGTTCGCAGTAGGACAACAGGATGAAGCCAACACAACACCATCACAACCAAGGGATTTTCGAGTAGCAATTGTTTAGTGAGTTTGAATTTTAATTTCTTTATCAATTGAATAGATTTGAATGTTTGTTTTATTAGATTGAGAAATCAATGAAACGTTTATACATTTTGAATTTTAATGAGAATTGGATTCATATATAGAACCGTTCTTTTGATACGATTAGTAATAATTCAAGAGATTGTTTATTATTGATTGGGTAGGAGATTCGGAGACGAACTCGTGATCATGTTCTTAAATTGTTAATTTTGTTTTACTTGAGAAAGAAAACGAAAGCTAAGTAAATTTGATTAAGGAAACTAGATCGAATTTAGGTTAGATCATACCAAGAAATATAATTCAATTCATGACTTGGTTGGGTGGTGGTTGTTTGGTGGATTCGTGTCGTTCTACTGTTCTTTTAATTATTTGTTAAATCAATTCGTCCGTGTTAATTATACGATTAGTTATTTTCAGAGCTTTAGTTATTGTTTTCTGCATATTTCTGCATATTTCCGATCCCAGCACAATATTAGACGGCCGTCCGCTTGCAGTGAACGCCCGTCCAGTATCGAATTTTTGTTTCCTGTTTTAGTTTAGTCATTATTCATCGTTTTTATTTTATAGTTAATATATACCTTAGTTTTAGATAATATTTATTGACATAATCCGATAAACATTCGACTCCCTTAGGACGACCCGTTAACACCCTATACTACGAACCTTATACTTGGGGTGTTTCGGTTTATAAATTTAAAACACGTTTTTACCGAACAAGTTTTTGGCGCCGTTGCCGGGGAGTCGGTAACGGTTGTCGGATTCTTCATAGTGTAGTTTTCTGTGTCAAAGGGATCGCTTTTAGCACGCGGTAGTATTTTGACCATAACTTTCGGCTCGAGTGTCCGTTTGGAACGCAAGACCCTAATTTGGAAAGCTCGTTCCGACGCCGACGACGTGGTGAACGGTCTTTGGCCGTTCAGTGCATTTTCGAGGTCAAAATCCACTGTTTTCCCCTCCATTTTGGCCCTAGAAGATTTCAACACGTTTTTTTTTACCGTCTTAGTGCCTTTTCTGTTTTAAATTTTTCGTAGGTAGGTTTCTTTTCTCGTTTCTGTTTCTAGATCTCTAAACCCTCTAATCTTCTCTACATTCCTCTCATCAACCCTAAGGTTGATTTCTTCCTGATTCGCTTCTCTGGTTTATGCAAACCAGAGTAAGAAGGGAAATCTTATCTTTAACCCGAACTGAAGCGAGACATTGTCGAAGAAGATTATTTCAAAGTTACGACAAGATGAGCGAACACGGTTCTAGTGATGACGAACCGGAGAACCAAGGGAATAATAACCAAGATCCCGCTCAATTAAACCAAATTCTGATGCAAATGTTGCAGAACCAACAACAGCAGCAAGCCTGGATAAACCAGCAGATGCAACAACAACCTCAGAATGTTCAACAGCAACAGCCCCAGGCGGCTGCAGCTGTTGTGCAGCAAGACCCTTATGCGCCATATCTTGATCAAGACTTCTTGGAAGGGCATAGACCAATTCGGCCTCCAGAGATGGGAGGAATGCATTTTGATCTTAAGAATGGAGTTGTGGGGATGGTCCAAAATAGTTCATTCCATGGCACTGCTGCAGAAGACCCACATGACTTCTTGTCTACTTTTGTGCAAATCTGTGAAGCAGGTCACTACCCTGGCGTTCCTACAGAAGTTGTTAAATTGAAACTTTTCCCGTTTGCTTTGAGGGGTGAAGCAAATCGATGGTTTAAGTCCTTACCCCATCACTCTCTTCATAACTGGGCTGATGTTAAAAGAGCCTTTGCTCAAATTCGTTTCACTGGAACGATAATGGAACGAAAAAGAGATATAGCCACTTTCGAGCAACTAGAAGGGGAGAGTGTGGGAAAGGCTTGGGAGAGGTTGAATCTGTTAATGAGAAAATGCCCTAACCATGGATATACTCGACATGAGCTTCTAGAATTATTCTATCAGGGTGTTACGCAACCCAATAGAGATTACTTGGATTCCACATGACTCATGGATCGTTTTTAGGAGGAGGAGATGATGCACTTCCTACAGGGTAGTGAAGCGATAGCTAAGAATAACATGTGGGCTACTCAAAGAAGACCCATGTTAGTGGAAGCAAAAAAAGGAGGTTCTTTGAAAGTAACTCGGAGACAAAGCGCTAGTTGCTCAAATGGAAATAATGAACAAACAACTAGCCAACATGCAAATGAAGCGACAAGAAGGGCCAAAGATATGTGAATTACTCGGGCATACAGGCCGGGAATACGATGAATGAGGAAGTACAAGCCATGGAGAACCGAATCAACCTTTGAGGCTTGGTCAAAATTTCGGTCAATCGAGTCAAACTCAAAACCGCAACTTTTCGGAAATCCACGGAATAGTTATTATACACCGCTGGTGCATCCAATAACCCAAGACCCCAAGATAAGCGGCCCCAAACGCAAAATCAACAGCCCACCTATGTCTCTCTCGGAAGAAATTTGATGAGCTAGTAGACATGGTGAAAACACTAGCCACCGGTCAAAAAACGATGGAGAGACAGATTGGTCAGATGGCTGATCAACAAGCGAGCAGACCTCAAGGAAGACTGCCGAGTTATACAGATAAAAAACCTAAGGCAGATCTCAATGCTTGCACTGCCATCACACCTCAGTGGGAGTATGAAGATGAGGAGTTGAATGCGGTCACCCTCAGAAGCGGTAAGACAACTGGACCCGAAAAGATGTCGGGAAACGAGTAGCCCCTCCTGACGCCATAAGTTCAGGAGGGGGCAATCAGAAATTAAATTCCAAAGAAGGCAATAGTGAGGAAGAGCTGAGTGATGATGACTCTTCGGGGGATAGTGATGAGGAAGCTGAGGAGAGAAGTCAGGTAGCTGAACCCCTGACTAAAAAGAAAGCTGAGAAGTTCGTCAGATGGAAGGATAAGGAAGATGAAGCCATTAAAAGTCAACCTATGATTAATCATTCAAAACCCTTCCTTATCCGGCAAAGAAAAAGAGAATATCCTAAACTCGACAAAGCAAGATGGACGGAGTGAGGAAGATGCTTAGAGATACTATGGTGACTATGCCACTTGCCGAGGTATTAACCGAGATGCCTAAGTGTCTGTAAGTATCTTAAGGATACTGTGGAAGTAAAAAGAAGCTAAAGGAAATGGCAGAGGAAGTGCTAAAAGAAGAATGTTCAACGGTTTCACAGAGCGTTGCAATCAAGCGAGGTGACCCCGGACGACCTTCAATCTCTTGTATGATTGAAGGCCACACGTTCCACAATGTCTTATGCGACTCAGGGGCCTCTGTCAATGTGATGCCATTGAACGTCTGCAAGAGTCTCGGGTTGGACAAAAGGCTAAAGGAGCGTCCCGTCCCTCTTCAGTTGGTGGACCGATCTAGCCGCTTAGCAGCTGGTTGTGTTAACAACGTCCTTATCCTTGTTAAACATTTAGTTTTTCCAACTGACTGGGTCATACTAGATTACCAGTCTGACAAGGAGATGCCCCTGATTCTGGGCCGGCCTTTCTTAAACACTTCTGTCTCCACCATTGACTTCCAAACTGGCCAAATCACTCTGAGAGTAGAGGACACCTCCGTTACACTCAAGCGAGGAAAAAATTCTGCGGAAGCCTCGAGCCAGGAGATCTCATTCATTGAAGCAATTTATGGAGGTGAATCCGACCCTGATGAAGAGCTCACGGAGATAGGAGCCCTGGATGTTATAATTCACGAAGAAGGAAATAACTGTCCACGGGCCGTAATCAATGTTGATTTGTCTCAACAACCTGCGCACACTGAGCCTATGAGTGAACAGAAAATCTGGGACGTTCCAGGGATGAGCAGCAATGAGTTGAAGGAGCTCAACCAGGCAGACTTTAACCTGACAGAGGAGGAAGTTTTAATGGGTAGTTGGGACGAAATAGATTTCTGGAGAGAAACTACCCATTGGGAGTTGGATGATTGGGAGCAGCTTGCTGAAGAGCTTGAAGAAGAAGAACTTAAGAAGATGGTTAAGCATAAGAAAGAAAAGACGGAAGCTGATAGGAAGATTTCTTTAGATGATATCGTTCAATATCTTTATGGGGTTACACCTCAGGAAGACGAGGTGTTTTTCAGTCAACCGGTCCAAGCTCACAAGGAAAAAGGTGGTCCCTTAAAATCTAGCATCGAGCAACCACCTACTGACTTAGAGTTAAAACCACTTCCGCAGCACCTGAAATACATCTTCTTAAAAGACGGTGATAAGTTGCCCTTGATCATCTCGTCTAAACTCGAAGCGGAGCAAGAAGCAGAATTAATCAAAGTGCTTGAGAAACATATCCTCGCGTTCGGATGGCAGGTGGGCGATACCAGAGGGATCAGCCCAGATGTGTGCATGCATAAGATTCGAACGGAGGAAGGAGCGAAAAAGGTCAGACAACCTCAAAGGAGGCTAAATCCGCACATGCAGGAGGTTGTCAAAAAGGAGATCATCAAATGGCTCGATATGGGGATTATCTACGCCATCGCCGATAGTGAGTGGGTCAGCCCTACTCAAGTTGTGCCAAAGAAGGGGGGAATTACAGTGGAAAAGAATGAAAAAGGGGAAGAATTTGCCTTACGCCTTGTGACTGGCTATAGAGTTTGCATTGATTATCGCAGATTAAATGAAGTCACCGCTAAGGATCATTTCCCCCTGCCCTTCATTGACCAACTTCTAGAAAGACTGAGTGGTCATAAGTATTATTGTTTCCTCGATGGATATTCTGGTTATTTCCAGATAGCCATCGACCCTAATGACCAGGAAAAGACTACGTTTACGTGTCCATCAGGCACTTTTGCCTTTCGCAGAATGCCATTCGGCTTATGCAATGCACCCGCGACTTTTCAACGATGCATGTTGGCCATTTTTGATTGACTTGTGGAGCAGTGCATGGAGGTCTTCATGGATGATTTCTCAGTCTATGGCGACAGTTTTGATGAAATTTTAAAGAATCTAGATATGGTACTCCAACGTTGTGTTGAGAAAAATCGGTGCTTAAGCGGGAGAAATGCCATTTTCTAGTCGAAGAAGGATTGTTTTGGGGACACAAGTGTCCGGTGATGGTATTCGTGTGGATAAGGCTAAAGTAGAAGCCATCGAGAAAATGTCGTACCGAAGACGGTGAAGGAGAGTGCGAGGATTTCGGGACATGTGGGCTTCTATCGGCGTTTCATTAAAGATTTTTCGACGATAGCAAAGCCGTTATCCAACCTGTTGAAAGAGGAAGTGGAGTTCTTGTTTGATGATGGGTGTAGGAAAGCTTTTAATAGCTTAAAGGATAAGCTAACCAGTGCCCCCATTTTAATCGCGCCCGACTGGACTAAACCTTTTGAACTAATGTGCGATGCCTCTAACTATGCAGTGGGCGTAGTTCTAGGGCAGAGAATTGATAAAAAGTTCATGCCGATTTACTATGCGAGCCGCACTTTGAACCCAGCTCAATGCAATTACGCCACTACCGAGAAGGAATTCTTGGCAGTCGTTTTTGCTATTGACAAATTCAGAAGTTATCTTTTAGGGTCCAATGTGGTGGTGTGGATGAGATCACGCAAAGACTATGCTACCTTATGGGCAAAGCAGACGCTAAACCAAGGTTACTCGGATGGATTCGATACTACAGAATTTGACCTTGAAATTAAGGACAAGAAGGGTAGTGATAATGTTGTAGTGACCACTTATCTCGCTTTTAGTGAATGAGGGTGGCGAAGCCCCTAAGGAGATAGGCATTGACTTTCCGACCGAGCAATTAATGAAGCTAGAGACCGGGAGGCCGTGGTATGCCGATTACGCCAACTACTTAGCAAGTGGGCATTTAGAAGAGATGACGATCGGGGAAAGGAAGAAATTTTTCAAAGCGACTTAAAGTATCTCGTATGGGAGGATCCATATCTTTTAAAGTCTCGCAAAGACGGGTTGCTTAGAAGGTGTGTTCGGAGCATGAACAATTGGATATCTTGGAGCAATGTCATAGTGGTCCCGCTTAGTGGACACTACGGAGCACCTAAGGCATATCACAAAAATCCTTCAAGTTGGTTTTCTTGGCCTACTTTGTTTAAAGATGCTGAAGCCTTTTGCAAAGGCTGTGATAGATGCCAAAGAGTAGGGAGACTCAGTAATAGGATGGAGATGCCTTTGAGGCCTATCTTGGAATGTGAAGTTTTCGACGTCTGGGGCATTGATTTTATGGGACCGTTCCCATCATCATGCTCTAACAAATATATTCTCGTCTGTGTGGACTACGTTTCCAAGTGGGTAGAGGCCATAGCCACCCAAACCAATGATCACAAAGTTGTAAAGAAATTCTTGCAAAAGAATATCTTTACTAGATTTGGCTGTCCTAGAGCCCTTATCAGTGATGAAGGTTCGTGATTTACGTAATGCACCACTGGATAAAATTCTTGAGAAATATGGTGTCAAGCATAGAATTGGTACACCATACCACCCCAAACCAAGTGGCCAAGTCGAAGTGAGCAACGAGAAGTCTAAAGCGGATTTTGGAAAAACGGTGAATTCCAATAGATCCAATCTGAGTGCGAAGTTGGACGACGCACTTTGGGCTTATCGCACCGCGTTCAAGACCCCTATGGGTACGTCACCATTCCAAATGGTTTATGGCAAGGCTTGCCATCTACCAGTCGAGCTGGAGCACAGAGCTTACTGGGCTATTAAATTCTTAAACTTCGATAGCCAACTCTGTGGGGAGAAAAGATTATTGCAACTACATGAGCTCGATGAATTCAGACTCAGGGCCTGCGAGAACGCCAAGCTGAGTAAGGAAAGAACGAAGGCACTCCACGATGCTAAGATTAAAGATCGGGAATTCAAAGTGGGAGACATGGCTTTGCTGTATAACACCAGGCTCCATCTTTTTGCTGGTAAGCTTAAATCTAGATGGTCTGGCCCCTTTGAGATTCTTGATGTTCATCCTGGTGGAGCCATTATGTTGAAAGGGTACGGCGATCAACCGTTCAAAGTCAATGGTCACAGGATTAAGAAGTACTTTGGGAAACCCAAGGAAAAGCCTGAAGTACTATACTTTCAAAAGAGAAATGAAACGGTTGAGTCGTTTATTTGTGAAGAGATTCCATCCTACTTCTTTGGAGTGGATGATGACGTTATTACCCCTATCCTTGCAGATCCTTCTGTCAATGCTCCTGAGCCGGTTAGCATACCTTAGCCGAATCTGAGAAACAAGAACAAGAAGAAAAGAGTCAGTGCTATCTGGAGAGTTAAGTTCAAACACTTAGTAGAGCACTTGACTTGCTGTTGTTGTGGTCACACCCCTGTCCTTCATTCTGATTCCGATGAGGAAGTGGCGTGATAAGCCAAAGTGGCCCGATCCGGGTTAACTTTGAAATCTGTGTCAAGCTAATGACATAAAAGAAGCGCTCTGAGGCAGCCTACTCTTTTAAGTATTTCTTTTTAGTTGAGTTTTTTTTTCCGGTTATTAGGAATAAAACCTTGGTGAGTTGTGTGTTGGTTATCCTTGTCCTATTTGTGGTTGTTTTATGTGTATACATGTTTACTCATATACCCCGTATACCCCGAGATTATCTGTTATGTCGAGTGTTGCAGATACGTTTGAGCAGGTTTGCAAGTTATTACTTTCAATGTTGTCCGTTCCTGATACGAGTGCAGCGGTTTATTCATTCTCCGGCCTGACCACTGCCAATCTACTGCACGACGACCACTATGAAACCAGCTAAGTATTCTTTTCTTTTATTTGCACATTCTGAGGACATAATGTGATTTAAGTGTGGGGGGGTGTCTAAATTGGGTATGTTATCATGCTATATTTCGAAAAATGTGTAAATGTGATTTTCTCGACAATTTTAAAATTTTCAAAGTAAACTTGGATAATTGTAAATCTTGAGCATGTAATTGAAACAAATGGCTTGCTAGTTGTAGTTTCCTGACAATGATTTTATGTGACTTTGAAAGATAATTATAGCATGCTTTTACTGATTTGAGATAGTATTCATTTTTACACTCACGAAAGCCTTTGATATTGAAGCAAAAATTTTGAACTGTATCCTTTCACTATTTTAGTGATTCATCTTAGAGAGATTTGTTCTTAATAGTAACAGTTGAAGTAACACCTAAGTTCGTAACGTGCATCGTGAATATCGAAGGTTTGAATGTGATAAGTGAAACGAACTAATGTTTTTGAAAAGTTGAGTTAATAATGAATAAATGGGTGTGTCGAAAGCTGGTCGATGATTGGAGTGCGGTAGGGCATTATCTCGAAATGTCCTATTCCACTATGATGACCAAAAGCTCACGACAATCAGGAAAAGCTACCCTATGATTTGAGTAAGGTAGGGTGTTATCCCGAAACATCCTATTCTACTATGACGGGTAAGAGCTCATTCTGATGTGCGTCAAAAGAAAACGAAGAAAAAAAGAAAGTGAAAAAATTAAAGACTTTGTTATCGATGAACTTATACCCAGTATAAACCGAATGATATGCTGTAGGGATTATCCTACTGAGTGCGCGGGAGGACTTTGTTTGGAACGATCGCTGCCTATACCTAGGATAGTCATTAAAATTATTTGAGAGGATATTTGTTTGAGAGGATTGTGGAGATTGAAAAGGGCTTGTCACACACACACAGAATCTACCTCTATGTTGGTATCACTTGCTATAGTTGTTGTATCTTTTGTTACGTGAGTCAGGAATCTATGTGGATTACATGTACAGTGAGCCGGTTTTGATTATTTTGTTCGGGACGAACAAAAAGCTAAGTGTGGGGGAGTTGTTTAGGGTATATTTTACTATATTTTCGGGCTTAATCCCTAAACAATTTACCTTATTTTTAAGGGAAATAAATGAGAAAAGCGTGTTTTAACCGTTAAATTCCTATAATGGTTATTGAGGGGTTATAATTTAATTATGAGGGAATATTGAGTTTAAATGTTATTTGTGTTACGCATTTTTATTATTATTATTCGATGACTTGGTGTAACAACAATCTTGCAGAAAATTAAAAGATATGCATGGGGATATCATTAATGGAGAAGATTAATCTCATTCAATCAAGTGATTTCAAAATAAAGAAGAAAATTGGAGCATTGAAGAGAGGATAAATCAGATCAGATCGAAAGAGTGAAGTAGGGAACACGGTATACGAAGCAGCAGTGTGAAAACGCGTAATTAGGTAGGCTCGGTCGACCGAGCCATGCTATTCGATCGACCGAGTGTCTCAATTCGGTTGACCGAGTCCTGGTCGAAAATCGACGCGCGTTTTTCTAGATCCTTCCTTATGTCGGCAAAACTCCTATATAAGCAAAGACCATTCGAGCGAGAAAAGACACATGCAATTTTACACACAGAAAAAGCACCACATCACACAAAAACATGAGTTTCTTTCCTTCAATTCTTTGTTGGAGATCAAGGATGATTGAGGGATAAACAGTTCGCAGTAGGACAACAAGATGAATCCAACACAACACCATCACAACCAAGGGATTTTCGAGTAGCAATTGTTTAGTGAGTTTGAATTTTAATTTCTTTATCAATTGAATAGATTTGAATGTTTGTTTTATTAGATTGAGAAATCAATGAAACGTTTATCTGTTTTGAATTTTAATGAGAATTGGATTCATATATAGAACCGTTCTTTTGATACGATTAGTAATAATTCAAGAGATTGTTTATTATTGATTGGGTAGGAGATTCGGAGACGAACTCGTGATCATGTTCTTAAATTGTTAATTTTGTTTTACTTGATAAAGAAAACGAAAGCTAAGTAAATTTGATTAAGGAAACTAGATCGAATTTAGGTTAGATCATACCAAGAAATATAATTCAATTCATGACTTGGTTGGGTGGTGGTTGTTTGGTGGATTCGTGTCGTTCTACTGTTCTTTTAATTATTTGTTAAATCAATTCGTCCGTGTTAATTATACGATTAGTTATTTTCAGAGCTTTAGTTATTGTTTTCTGCATATTTCTGCATATTTCCGATCCCAGCACAATATTAGACGGCCGTCCGCATAAGTGAACGCCCGCCCAAAGATCGAATTTACATTTCTGTTTTAGTTTAGTCATTATTCATCGTTTTTATTTTATAGTTAATATATACCTTAGTTTTAGATAATATTTAGTGACATAATCCGATAAACATTCGACTCCCTTAGGACGACCCGTTAACACCCTATACTACGAACCTTATACTTGGGGTGTTTCGGTTTATAAATTTAAAACACGTTTTTACCGAACAAAGACTCCTATGGGTACATCTCCATATCAAATGGTTTATGGTAAGCCATGTCATCTGCCAGTCGAGTTAGAGCATAGAGCTTATTGGGCTACAAAGTTTCTGAACTTTGACTCCCAATCTTGTGATAAGCATCGACTGCAACAGTTGCATGAGTTGGACGAATTCAGACTCCAGGCTTACGAAAGCGCCAGGATCAGCAAAGATAAGATGAAACTCCTCCATGACGCGAAGATTAAGAAAAGAGAATTTCAAGTCGGGGAACAAGTTCTCCTGTATAATTCCAGGTTGCATCTGTTTCCTGGGAAGTTAAGGACATGATGGTCCGGTCCCTTTGAGATTCTCCAACTTATTCCTGGAGGCGTTCTAGAACTATGCGGTTATGGTGACCAACCGTTTCGAGTAAATGGTCAAAGGTGTAAGCACTACATTGGTGAACCCAAGAAAAATCCTTTGATTGTTCGTTTCCTCGAGATCCTCGGGTGTGGTACTAAAGAAGTCGAAGAATTCGACGAGTTTTTTCACCCGACCTGTTTTCAGAGGATGACGGTAGTGGTCGATCTGAAGAAGTTCTAGCAGGTAGTTGGGATATGGAAGAGTATGAGAAGGAGCGTAGGCTGAAACGTCATCAGAATACTCAGAAGAAGAGGAAGTCTACCATGGGGCAGTTTAAACATATTTGGAAAGCTATCAAAGATTTCACCCCATGTGTTAAGTGCTGTTTCTGCAGCCGAACTGCTAACCAAAGTTTCGACGAGGTAGTGGCTGGCAGAAAAGTCAAATGGCCTGATCCAGGCCGAGCTTAAGCAGTGTCGAGCTAACGACATTAACCAAAAGCGCCACTAGGAGGCATCCTAGATATCATCATCTTTAGTTGTTTTTGTTTTATGCCTTTGTAGTTTTAGTATTTAAGTTTAGTTTACTAAGTTTTGCTTTTGTTTGTATCTGTCAGTTTAGCAGTGTTTTAGATATGGATTTCGGAGTTCTACCAGAGGAGTTACCTTTCCTTAGGAGGATCCCACTTATCACTGTAGATGACGGACCGGGGGGGACTATCGTTTTACCCGCATCAGGACTGTCACCTATGTTCTTATTGTTCCCCGCTGTTCGGGAGGTGGAGACTTTACTGCTGAGGAGTTGCAGGCAGCTCTAGGACGTCCGTACACAATCCTGAATGATCCGATGCTGACAGATTTAGCGCTAGTGCTGCAAGGTGAACATTTTCGGGGTGTTGATGTAGCTGGTGAGGATTGGGGTTTGCAGGATGAGTATGACTTCCCTCCGGCGATTGATATGCTCCGCCGTCTTATCCGAGTTGTGGATTGGTCAGAAATTTACGATGACTAGCGTTGTTAGGTTGTTTCGTCGAGCAAACGACGTAAAACAAAAGCGCTCGGTGGGAGGCAACCCACTAATTTCTATTGTTTTTACTTATTTTCTAGTGATTTTATGTATTTTGTCGTTTTTCATTTGTATTTTTAAGGTTTTATTTAGGTTTAATGAGAAAGTGCAATTTTGAATTTGAATTGTATGAAAATTTTATAATTTTTGCATTTTTCTGCCTTGGACGCCCGTCCAGAGATATGGACGCCCGTCCGCCATGGCCAATTCTTGAACGAGCGTCCACTATGCCTGGACGCCCGTCTGAAATTTTCCCTCCAATCCTGTATCTGATTTGAAAGTGTGGACGAGCGTCTGCTACACTGGACGCCCGTCCAGTTCATATGTTCTATACTGAACGCCCGTCCACAGGGTTGGACGAGCGTCCAGACCCTGCCTATATATACCCCCTCAACCCATGAACATTCACTTTTTCAGAATTTCAAATCGAAAAAACCGACTTTTTGCCTCCTCTTCACCTCAATTCTTCAATACTACACCAAATTGGGCGATTTCAGTTGCTATAGATCTCTTTTGATCCCCTCTTTTCACTTTCCTAAACATTATTCCTCAATCAACACTCATTTGGACGAATCAGAGCCCTCATTGGTCCGACTTTTTCCAAGGAAAAATTCGATTTTGGCCTCGAATTTGCATTGATAGGGCTCCTTTCTAGCATCATCATCATCTTCTCATCAACATTGGTAAGTTTCTAGTAACTTTTCTGGGATTAATTCACATTTTTTTTGGAGTTCGATTTTCGGCTCGACTCTTTTATGTGAATTGTACCTTATTTGTTTTTTTTCCTTGTTTTGGGGCTGGTTTCTTGCTGTGTTGGTGATGTGATGAATGATGAATGGGTTGTTTGGTGATGATGGATGGTTGTGGTTTGTGGTTTGGTTATTTTAAAATCCCGATTTGGATGTTAAACGGGTACCTTGTTTTGATTTGGGAATGTTTTGGTTTAGTCTAGGCTTGAATCATGGTCCATAAGAAGGCGGTAGTCAAGAGGCATGGTAAGGGTGTGGCTCAGGAGCCCAGTAAGAAACGGAAAGTTGTTGATCCTACTGAGGTGACTCCTACTCGAGGTGTTCGGATTGGTGCAAGACACAACCCTCCTAGGTCTAAACAAGCTCAGTCTGGGGCCCCATTAAGAGATGAGTCGCCATCTGGTTCCGATACAGAGGATGATGTCCCGTTAGCACGATTTCCTAGGAGTCAACGGAGTGGTGACCCATCTAGAGTCGAACCGGCTGAGAATGTTCCTAGCCAGGAGGAGGCTAGTACGCGAGTTGAACCGGTTAGGACAACTCTTAGACCTCCTGCTCCTCCTATTCCTTTGGCTCGTAGATTTATCAACCCTAAGGCTTACGAGGTTTATACTAAACATTATCAGACGAGGACGATGTTGATAGAGAGGGCGGTTATGGAACCGAAGGTTGATCCGGCGTTTGTGAAGTTGTTAAAGGATAGGAAATAGGATGCCTTGATGATAATCCCAAGTACCCCGGTCAATGACACGTTGGTTCGTGAGTTTTATAGCAACTGTTCAGAGACGGACTTGGAAACCGGAGTTGTAATGGTGAGAGGGGTCAAGGTCCCGTTCACCCCGAAAGTCATTAACGAGAAGTACGGTTTAGCATCGTTTGAGGGGTTGGACTACAAAGAGGCTATCAAGGCTAAACAGGATGCCGGCCAGGATCCTTTGGAGGAGTTGCGTTTGAAAGTGTGCCCGGATGTTCCGTGGACACTAAGGCCGGGTGGAGACCGAAAGGAGTTAGTGACTACAACTTGGTCCGAGGACTGGAAGGTCCAGTGTCGCTTTATACAGAGTATGTTGTTGCCAAAGAACAACCTCACACATTTCCACATTGGAGACCTTGGGATGCTATACGCTCTGAATTTCAAGCTGAATGTCGATGTAGGTCAAGCCTTATTTGATGAGATTGCGACCAATCAGAAAGTCTATGCCCGGTGTTTGATTATTCCCCACTTGATCCATAGTCTATGTGTGGATGCCGGTGTTCCTGAGTATAGGCCGGATCTTAAACTGAAAAACCCGAGGGCGATTCAACGAGAAAAGATTAGGACTTCGGGACATTCTGAGACGGAGGCACCACGTGAGCCCGGTTCATCTTCGGCACCTCCTCGAGCATCCTCCCTCCCTAATTTATCTCCCTCTGTCCGGATGAGGTTGAGTATGGCCAACAGTGTAAGGAACTGGATGGAGGATATTCGGACTTCACAAAATAACATCTTGACCATTTTACGGTGCATTAGTGAGGGCCGGATGCCGAGGGACGACATGGTCTTCAATCCGAGCATCATTGATTATGTCTATTCTGACGAGATTGAGCAGGCCATTGCAGATGTTCTGACCGAGTCTGAGTCGTCTTCTGACGAGGAGCAGCCTGACTCTCCTGCGGGTGGAGCACCTCCGGCTGATGATTCTGCGGCGCCGGGCCAGACCTGATCTTATTTTTCCATTTTAGCTGTTGCTTTGTCCTAGATACGATGATTGTATAATCTTGATACTTTTCCCTACTTGATTCATTGTACTTTTGATATTGCTACTGTTTATTTTTCCAATGAATCATGTAAGCCATAAGGCGTCCATACTTTCATTTGACTTTACTCTTTTTTTTGGTTGTATTAAATGTTTCATCTTTTGATTTTCTTCATTTTTGATATATCCTTTCATTCTGGTATAATTCCCCGTTTTCCCCGAGATTTTTCCGTGTTTGTCGAGTCGTGCAGGTATATTTTCAGCTGTGTTGTCGTGCTCGCTTTTACATCGTCTGGTTACGATTTCTAATTGTCACTACGTAGGCTCCGGCCTGACCAACGATCCGAGTATCGATTGAACTTAACGATCGAGGACATGTTGTAGTCTAAGTGTGGGGGAGGGAATTATTTTATATGCACCTATACATTTGCTTAATTCGTTACGAGTCTATGCAAAATGAGCTAGAATTTTCAAAAAATTTCGACATTTTGTTTTTTGTTTTGTCCCGAGTAGGCAATTCAATTCAATGTTCGTTATTTTTATAGTCATCCAAGCTATTTATCATATGATTGATAAGTTAGTTGTTTCACCTGAGATCTATTTTTCATGAGCCATAGTGAACGATGAGCTAATTTATAAAGTTATACCCCTTTTGACGAGTGATTTCTGATTTTCTTATAAGTCATGTGGTTAGTGCTACGTATATATCTTGAGATTTATTGTAGTTTGTATTTAGATCCGGAGTATGATATACTGTGAATATCTTAGGTTTGAATGTGATAAGTAACACGTAACTTATTGTCAAATGAAATAGTTGAGTTTAAAATGAATTAATTGGGTGTGTCGAAAGCTAGTCAATGATTTGAGTGCGGTAGGGCATTATCTCGAAATGTCCTATACCACTATGATGACTAAAAGCTCACGACAGTCAGAAAAAGCTGCCTTATGATTTGAGTAAGGTAGGGTATATCTCGAATATCCTATTCTGCTATGACAGGGCAAGAGCTTGTTCTGATGTGCGTTTAAAAAGTGAACTAGTAAATCAACTAAAGAATTGGTATGAAATGAATGAAAGACTAAGTTATCGTCTATCTTATCCCCAGTAGAAACTGATAGATATGATGTAGGGATTATCCTCTGAGTATTTCAGAAAGGCACTAGATATATTCGATCATCCTTTTCGGGATATTTTACGTTTGTAGGGTACATCTTATGAGTGTCATTTATTGCTAGTCTACGAGGGGGTATTAGCTAGTTTTGCTTTGAGTTTCTCAAGTTCGGATTTAGTGGAAGTTTTCTATGGCTTTGCACACACACAGTGGTGAACTTCGATTTATTGGATCTATGCTATATTATGCGAGATGTCTGCTTTGCGTTTGAGAGCCTAATTTTCGTCTTGTTTTGCTCGGGACGAGCAAAAGCTAAGTGTGGGGGAGTTGTTAAGGGTGAATTTATACGTTCTACAATGCTATATTTTATGATAATTTCCTCCATATTTGTATAATTTGCATAGAAAATGAGCGTTTAATGGAATTATTGAGCAAATTATATTTTAAACGGGTTATTCGCAAAATAGGTTAATTTTGGGTGTTTTAATTGTGATTTTATGATTATTTGGATGATATTACGTTTTGCGATGTTTTTGATGTGTTATAGGTACATGTTTGATGCTCAAATGATGATCAAAAAGAGATAAGAGTCGAAATATATGATGATTTGGATTGATGAAAAAGGATAAAGATGAAGAAATCAAGATTAAGTCGATCCTGGACTGGCGTCCAGAAGTTTGAACTGGCGTCCAGCATGGACGAGCGTTTGAAGATATGGACGAGCGTCCAGGAGGAAAAAGTTGATTCAGAGAGTTTGGACCCTGAGTGGACGGGCGTCTGAAGCAAGTCTGAAGCTAAGCGAACGAGCGTTAAATAAGATGGACGGGCGTCCAGCCGCCGCCATGCTGGAACCGACTTAGTTATCTATAAATACAGCTGCGTTTTTCCACATTAGATATACCATATACACATTACTCAAAAACCTAATCCTAGGGGCGGCTTAGGCTGCGTTTTTACTCTGTTTTTCTTCAGTTTATGCACTCTAAATTCTAGGCTAGTTTAGATAGTTTTTATGCACTTTTATTCATCAATTCCAAGTTTCAAGAGGATGCTTAGAGGCTAAAGCCTTCTGAACGAGCGTTGTGAAGCCATCCGATTCAACAATTCAGTTCCGTTCTTGATTATTTTGTGAGTTTTTAATACAAGTTGTTTCTTTTATCATGTATATTATTGTTTATGCAATTTCATATCGAAAGATCGTTGCTTTGTTGATTGTTTTATTTGATGAAAATCATCTAAACGTTAGATCACCATGATAAAGAATAGTTATTTGATCTATATAACGAGAGTTAATAGGTTAGATTTCTAGGTTAAAAACGTTTAAAGTTTACACTTTGGATTAGAAAAAGCGTTAATCTTTATATCGAAAGATAGAGATTTCTAGACGAACTACCTAAGAAATTAGGGTTCATACTTTAGAAAAGGTGAATCACAACTTGGTTAGGAATCACGAAATAATCTGAATTGGAATTGAATGTTGATAGGATAGGTGGATCAATTGCTTGTTTGTCCGTTATAACTTGATCAAATCCCTTGAACTAGAATTGTTTAGCTTTGTTAATCTTTCTTGCATCTTAGGTTTAGTTGTAGTTTAAATTGTTCGCAACCCGTATTTTCCTGGCTTTAGATCTTATCTTCTGTCCAGTTTTCCTTATTGTTATCTTTCGTTTTAGTTATTCCCTGTTTAGTTATTTGCTGTTTAGTTTTAGTAATGGTGATATAGGTTAGTTAGAACAAAAACTAGGATTACCAATCGTTAGTTCCCCGTAAGATCGACCCGGTAATAGTCACTGTACTACGATCCCTGCACTTGGGGAATACCGGATTATAAATTTATTACTTGTTAATAAAATCCGTGACAGCCATCATAAGAAGTGTTATCCCTCCAAGTGCCCAGTATGTAGCGGGAGAGAGACGTTGCGGCCTGCTCGTATTTTACTTTTCTTTTCTGTTTCATTTCCTCGGCGTTTATATTTTCTGGCTTTTTCATCTTTTTAATGTGTGGCTCTGATTGTTTTCCTTGCAGGCAGAATGGTCCTTGCTAATGAGGATAGGAACACCATCATGGCCCAACTAAAGGAGGAAAGAAAGGCCCAAAAAGCGCTATTGGGGGCCAGCCAGCCAATGGCTCATCCTCCTCCGATTAGTATGGAAAACACTTTGTCAACCGATGCTGCCACTTTGGCGGAGCCTCTCAATGTTCTGGGCTCTGAAGCTGGTGTTCCTTCCATGGTGCCTAGGAAGCCCAACGATACGAATAAATCGAAGAGAAAAAACAATGTGGGGAGGAAAAACACTGGCTTGGTTGATGAACCTGAACGATCAGAGGAAACTGATGATCCGACTCTGCCTAAGATGCGCAAGACTAATGTCGGTCAGGGTTCTGGTGGTGCCACTTCTGATTCTGCCAAGATGATTGAAGATGCTCACATTTCTTAGGGCGTTGAACCCCTCACTGTTGCTGTGGACTTGACCGAGAGCCCGGTTAAAAAAACCATCGACAAGGGCAAAAAGGCTGCTTCCAATTCAGTGCCAAAAATGTTTGGTAAGGGAAAAGTTCCTATTGGGCCCGCTGGAAAACCGGCTCTGTGGTTGGATCGAGAATTTCTGAAACAACCACTTACTCTCAAGACGGCAGGGGAGTTATATGCTTTAATTGCCGACGTGGTTCCTTTGCGGAATCTTAAAGTTAAGATGCCTGACGCACCACAGTTGTTGGTGGGTCAATGAATGGTCAATCGGATAGCCGAAGCGGATGTGGTAGCTACGACAGCCTCTATGGGACCTTCTGGCAGTCTACAACTTTTATCAGAGGCTCTTGCACTATATGGATCCACAGCCAGCGCTGTAATATACGTTTCTTTGCTCTATTTTCTTATCTTTTAACAATCGTTTGATCTAAAGATCTATTCTTTCTTAGGTCGTGACCAAGTTAAAGCCAGTCAAATGGGCTTGCAACGAAGAGGCAAAACAAATGATGAGTCTGTTCGCTGAGTTGGAAAAGAAGTTGGCCGCTAAAACCTGTCGAGCCACGGAATCTAAAGAAAAAGAGAGGGCCCTTCAAGACTAAGTCAATCGACTGTGCTCTGAGAGTTTTGAAATTGATCAGCTCCGTTCCGAAAATTCAGACCTCTCCAAGAAAGTTCAGCAAAGTGAGGCCTCTATCAGGAAAGCTCAATTGGCCATGTATTTACAGAAGTCTTCAGAGTCAGAGAGAGAAAGGGCCTTGGCTAAGGTGGTGGAGATACAAGAACACGCCGATCAACTTGAGGGGGAGCTGGAGGAAGCTGAATCCACTATTGCTGACGTTGCCAGCAAAGTTAAAGACACATTATTGGATGGGTTTGACAAGGGGTTTTATCTAAGAGAAGAGCTGAAGCCACTAATGGGGTTGCCACGACTAGTGATGCAGGTGGGGAGAAGAGTCCTAAGCAAGAGAGTGACCAATATCTGAACCTATCCGGTGCTCATACGGAGACTCCTCATTTGGACAAATGAGTTTGCTTTATCTGGTTATAATTTCATTGACTTTGTTGGGTTCGGCCTTTTGAACTTTTATTCAAATTCGTCTCAATCTTGTGTAAAATTTGTCTTCAAGCAGTGACAAAACCGGAAGCGCCCCTTCTTTCAAAGATTTCAAAGAGAGGAGGATGGGTTATTCACATTTCATTTGATGGTTAGAGGTAAATTGAATGCAAAGTAGTGGGAATTCTAAAGTAGGAAATGGAGTAATGGTGGGAGATGATTGAGGTGAAGTTAACTGATGGTGGAGTGTGGAAATGAGAAGTTTATGGGAAAGAGGGCAAGGGGGCGGCAGGTTCAATACTGCCAATGCCCGATGCAGCACATGTACCCCATGCGCTATTGAGGGTGTCCAAATTCAGTTCTGACCTAGGAATGAAGGATTACACAGCTCGATAAACCGGCGTATGGCTTTAGTAAATCGAGGGTACCTTTTTCCAGCTTTTTTCAAACTCTAGTCTTGTGTATCCTCTAATAATTTTCACTTCATTTCTTACTTCTTTTTGACTCCTTAATGACTATGTTTCCTCTTTCCTTGTTCTTATCCTGACTCACCTGACCTACTTCACTAGAGCAGACATTGAGCAAAATAAAAACCTTCCCACCATCCGTTGGTTTATGGCATTTGGAAGGGGTAGGATGAAAAAATGATCGTCGCTTCTCTAGCTACTTTTAATGACTCAGCTTCCTAAAAATGGTTAGAAATAGTTCGGAGTTTAAAGTCGTCAGCTCGACTTTCCTTCTGACTTCTCCTCTGGTCAGAATTTTGGGTTTTCACCCACCAAACCTTCACCCTACAGGCCTTAACGGAAGTTTCCATTCCTTCTTTCTCAATAAATGCATTTTCTTGGGTTTTTAGCCCGAGAATAAAGCATGTGTCCATACCATCAATAAGGGCACCTTCACGGATTTTCTTGGCAGGTCCCTGAGCTCTTCTTCGTGCATGCATGGCCCTTCTGGCCAGTGCATTTGGCTTACCTCGTCTACTCCGAGTATTGTTCTTTAAATGTCAGGGATCCCCCTTGTCATCTTTGAAATTTAATCCGTCACTACGCAAGGTAAGTTGTGCCTCCCTGTTGGAAATAAAATTTATGTTTTGATGATGATTCATCTTATTTATCTATTTGTTTGTTTACACCATACTGATGAAATGTTGAAGCTAACTTTTATAGTGAAAATCTAAAAGATGTCTAGAACTAAATGTATAAGATTTATTAGAGTCTGATAATTGTATAGGTTATATCAGACAAGCACGGTAATAGTTAGAGAGTCATAAAACTGAGAACTGGAAATCATCTAGAAAACTGGATACTGACCTAAACTAAATATGTCACTCAGAACCTAAAACTGAAGATCACTCAGAACTGAAGAAGGTAAGTTCGTTGAGGGACACAGACTCGGTTGACTTATCTAAAAGATGAAGAACTGAGGGAACAAACTTAGTAGATGAAGAACTGAAGGACACAGACTCAGTTATTGAAGAATAAAGAACTGAGGGCTCAAACACAGTATTAAGATTAAAGCCGAGACTGTAAAGTTAGAATTCAGGTAAGTCTGTGATGGCCTGAACTGACTGTATGGATCTTGAATGAAGACCTAAGAATCATAAGGACAATGATATCTTATATGATTTAAGGATATAGTGTACTCTGATTAAGTCAAATGAAATCAGATGAATAGTGTTCTATGTTTTGAAGAAGAGTAAAAACTCAGTTAATGCTCTAAGTCAGTTGACAAACTGATAAGTGACATACTCAGACTAAAACTGATCAACATACTCAGTTATAGGGTCACTCATCCAAAGAACTGAATTTACATATGAACGTTACAAATCAAGTAATGTTATTGGATGAAGCACTAATATGTCAGAACGGTCACTGACATCTAACATATGAAAATATAGACGTTGATAGAATTCAAAATTCAAGCAAGATGAACGTTGGACCTCAAACTATAAATAGAGGACTTGGCATCATGGATCAAACAAACAACAACACGAGAATACAAGTTTTATTGTTCCCAGGTCTTGTTCATCTGAATTGCTATCAATCTTTGTGCTCAACGAGATCATATCTAGAATTCTTTAAGTGTTCAAACTTCAAAGACTCAATCAAGAATCCAACACTTAGAAGAACGACAAGCAAGAATCAATTTATTGATTCTCAGCCCAACTTTTATTTTTATCAAAGGTTTAGACTGTGAAGCAATCCGGTTTAGGATTTGTCAAGGACCTGCTGAAGGACCTGTTGACATACTACTGATACAATAACTGATGCAGCTGAAGGATCTACTGATGCCCCTACTAAAACAACAGTAGACCCTCTGGCAAATCAAGTTCCAGTAAATCAAGCACTTAATGATTTACAATGGTTAAAGGATCACGCAGTTGAACAAGTAATTGGTGATGTACAACAAGGTGTCAAAACTAGAAGACAACTAGAATCAATGTTCACATGTATTCTTTCTCAACTGGAACCTAAAGATTTTGAAGAAGAAATTGTTGATCCTGACTGGATAATTGCGGTGCAAGAACAACTCAATGAGTTTGAAATAAAATTATGGACACTAGTTGAAAGCCCTGGTCATGCAAATATCATTGGTACAAAATGGGTTTATAGAAACAAGTTCGATGAATCAGGTACCATTGTTTGAAATAAGGCCAGACTAGTTGCAAAAGGCTACTCACAAGCTGAAGGAATAGATTTTGATGAGACATATGCCCCATTTGCATGATTGGAAGCTATCAGACTGCTTTTGGCATATGCAGCACAAAGCATCAAAGTTTATCAGATGGAGGTAAGAAGGGCATTTCTAAATGGTATTTTTGAATGGAGGGTTTTGTACAACAACCTCATGGTTTTGAAGTTAAAGATCAAGAAGATAAAGTGCATAGACTCAATAAGGCAATTTATGGACTGAAACAGGCACCAAGAGCTTGGTATGAAACTCTATCTCAATTCTTGGTGGATAATGGTTTTACTAAAGGAACCATTGATAAGACCCTTTTCAGAATAAGTGAAGGAGACAACACTCTACTGGTACAAATATATGTGGATGAAATCATTTTCGGTTCTGAAAAATGAAGTACTATGTGAAAAGTTTGCTAATATCATGAAATTAAGTTCCCCTGATGAGTATGATGGGTGAAATGAACTACTTTTTGGGACTACAAGTCAAGAAAATGAAAGATGGAATCTTCATTCATCAAACAAAGTATACCAATGAGCTGTTGAAGAAGTCTGGTATGGAATGTAACGCCAGAATTACGACTCCTATAGGTACAAGCATCAGATTGGATGAAGACAAAGAGGGTTAAGATGTTGATCAGACTTTATACAGATGAATGATAGGAAGTCTTTTGTATCTCACAGCCATCAGACCAGATATATCTTTTATAGTAGGTGTTTGTGAAAGATTTCAATCAAACCCAAAAGAAAGTCATTTAGCTGCTGTCAAAAGGATACTCAAGTATCTAAAATAAACTTTGGGAGTAAGGTTATGGTATTCAAAAGATGGAAGCTTCAAAGTTATATCCTACTCAGATTCTGATTATGCTGGATGCAAGATTGATAGAAAAAACACCACAAGAACATATTAGTTGATGGGAAATAGACTTGTCTTCTGGTTCAACAAGAAGAAGAGTTCAATATCAACTTCCACTGCTGGAGCAGAATACATAGCTACTGAGAGTTATTGTCCACAAGTCCTATGGCTAAGACAACAATTATGAGACTATGGGATTGAAGAAAGAGAAATTCCCATAATGTGTGATAACACAAGTGCAATTGCTATAATAGAAAAATCTTGTTTTGAACTCAAGAACCAAACACATTGATGTGAGACATCATTTTATAAGAGATCATATTGAAAAGAAAGATGTTGTGGTTCTTTACATACCTCCTGAAGATCAACTTGCAAATATCTTTACAAAGCCTCTGCATGCTGATAGATTTGCTAAGTTAAGAACTGAACTTGGCATCATCAAGGTTTGTTGACCTGCTTATGGTCAGTAGAGCATTGGAATTCACCAAGGGGACTAGTCCTTGCCCTGCTGGGTGGGCACACCTGGCATATTAGTAATTGGTATCAACAATTCCTAGATGGTATTGAAGGTTGGTCAACTGAGCAAATGAATTTGCCAAGGGGGTTGGTCTTTGCCCTGCTGGGTGCTCTCACTTGGCAGATCAGTCATTGGTATTAAACTTCATCTTGTATTATCAGTTGGGAAATTCTATATTTTGAATCAACTGGTTGAAAATGTGAAGATCAGCTAGGTACTCAAGATGTCAGGAGACCCTTTCTCTGTTGAATCATAGGAGCAGAGTCTCTACACCAAATAGTCTGCTGATGGATCAATCTGCTGATAAAGTCAAACTTTAATGAAAGTCAACCAATGAGTTAATAGGTTTTAACCTTATCTTTATTGCAGCTGTTACAAGGACATAACCGTTTCTTACAATTAGTGGGGTTGTGTAGTGGGACACATGGCATTTTCTAATTGGATACTACTTGTTCATGTAGTGGGACAATGTAAATGAAAGTGTACGGGCCTGGAGAGAGTATACCCACTATAGAATATATATCACAGAATATGCAGAGATATATAATTACATTCTCCTTCTAACACTCAAGCTATTGCGTATAGTCTTAGTATTGTCTTCTCTAGTCTCTCAAAATGATGAAGAAAATGTCTGCTAATGATATCTACCTTGGTTCGAGTCAGAGTGTTCATGGTTTTGTTAAAGATGCCGGTGGAAAAGAGCTTTCAACTAATCTCGAAAGAAGGATTCGGCAATATGACGGTCAGGAGAATGTGCTAAACATCAGACTGAACACCATTTCTTATAAAAATGTGTGTGATTTCTATAGGAACATGATGATATTTCAAGAAACAGAAGAATTCTAGACTACTGTCAATGGACAGCTGTTGCATATCTCTTCAGATTTGGTAAGGGATATTTTTTGGTTTGCACAAGGAAATGGAGAACAAACAAACCCAAAAAATATACACTTGCCCAGGTTGACCTTCATTGATTCAATCAAGACTGATCCTAATGAAGCTTCTTCACTTGGAATCAATGTTAAGTATATAATTCATGAGTATGGTCAGCTAAGCAAATACACTGCAACAAACTTACTTGGGCTCTCTAGAAGCAATGATACCTTCCCTAGACCCAAGATTGATTTAATGATTATCATTTCAAGAAGTGCGATGTTTGAATGGGCTGGTTTCTTCATACACTATATGAAAAAGGTTATGACAAAATAAAGAGAGAAAATTGAGAAAAGAATGAAAGGGAAAAAGCTAGTCAAGTATCTTGGATATGGTTTCTTTATCAAGATAAAAGCATTGGGTTTGTTTGTACAAAGTATACTAACTCATTTGCAAGTTGCTGATGTTGTTCCTCACACCATCAACAAGGAATGATTCAAACCTAAAGTCAATACACCAATTCCTGGTTTGGATGCTGATGGAGAAGATTAACCAGAAGAAAGTGAACCAAATCCGGAATTAAGAAGAAAAAGGAAAGCTAATCCTAAAGTTGCTGAGGCAAGGAAATCTGTAGAGAAAAGGAAATCTACTGAACCTACAAAATCAACAGCAATTTCAAAGTCAGATACAAGGAAGATCCCTGATTTTCTTAAGCCTACAAAGTCTAGTAGACTATGTATTACCTGCTGATACAACCACTACAACAGATTCCCCTACACATGCTCTACTTGTGAAAACAACAGCTACATAAATCTTCTTTAAGCAACTTAAGAAAGACTCAAGAAAGAGAAAGGCTATAAGCAATGAGGCACTTGAAAAAGCCATGTTAGAATCCTTTGAAAGACCAAAGTAAAGACATAAACAAGTTGCTAAGAAAATGGTCAAACATGGAAAGGGAAATGTCTTAAGAGCCTTGGAAGACCAGAAAGATGAAGACGATGAGGCAGAAGAAGATGAGGAATGTGAGAAAGATCCAACTGAAGTGGCTGCTGATGTTGTACAAGAGCCTGCTGTGGAAGATACAACACAGGGGGAAGAAAGAGCTGCACAAACCTCTATTGAGGGTGATGCAACACATGGGGAAACAAGTGTTGAACATATGGAAGTGATTTACAAAATATTCCTTAGTCAACTGGAGAACCTAGTGAGATCTTTCACTTTACTAAGGAAACATTGTCTTATCTAGTAGCGACCTTTGGACGTCAAACTACTGAGCCACCTGTTGTCAGGAAGCCTACTATGCCTTATGTCAGAAGACAAATGAAACAACAGGAAGATCCGGCCATGGAAGAATCTCTCAGTATATTCAATAGAATATGGGTTTTTACAAGAAACAAAAACCTACTGTTGAGATGATGACAAGTTATGAGGAATGGGCTTTTGAATATATGGGAACTGAGTGTTTGTTAGATCTTTTAAACTTTGAAAAGTTGGTTTCTAGACTTCAAGAACCTATTGAAGAAGAAAGAAGGACAGGAAATCTATTGTTTAAGGATCCAAACTACAAACCATTCGGTGATTCTGATGATTCATCATCATCTGACTCTGATGATGATCATCATGTGTATCCTGAAGAAACAAGTGGTGTTGTCAAAGAGAGGACAATAGAACCTGTACAAGAGAAATCTGGTGAGAATGAAAAGGAGCAACCTGCTGAGGATCCAAAAAAGTCTACTGAGGGACAATAGGCTGCTAACATTACTGAAGATGAGGTGTTGGCTGATGATACTACTGAAACATCACAATCTATTTTTGTTCACAGAAAGACAATCCTAGAAGATGAAGATGAGTTATTGGATACCTTTGCTAGTGCATTGGAAGCTGAAATTGAACAGATGGATACTATATCACAAGAATCAGTTCAATTTCAAAACATAATTAACATATATTATGCCTTAGTTGGTGCTGCTGTTAATCTAGAAGTTGTTGCACAACATGGAGCGGTTTTTAGAAGAAAACATTGCAATTTCCCCTGCCATTAGTGAAGGCCAAGTTGGTCAATTGGGAGAAGTTGCACCTGCTGGACAACCTACTCCAGTAGTTGTAATCCTAGATACACCTATTGAGCCAATTTTTGTAACTCCTAAGTTAACATAGGAAGCAACACAGATGGAAATTGGCTCTGACATTTTAACACCTACACAGATCCATGTTGAACAAGATGAGGAGGTTCAGTCTGCTGGTAATTAGACATCAACTGAAAAAGGTCGGAACTGGTTGTTCAATCTACCAAGGATCGGACAATGATTGGACAAAGTTTGGAACTGGTTTTGGGATTGGAGTAAACCCCTGTTAATAGTATGGAACCTACTGAGGATGTTGCCCCTGCTTAACAGAGAACAAGTTGCTGATGTTGTTCTTGAACAATCTAATGAAGAGCAACATATTGAATATGGTGATAGTGAAGATGAACTTGTTGATGATGTTCTTGAAGAAGAACTTAATGATGATGTTCATAATGATCAACTAGCTGCCATTGATGATCTTGGATTGGATGAAGAAGTCCTGAACCTTTTGAATGGGATAGGCACCGTGCAACAGTTGTAAGACAACCATGACCAGATGATGACATGTATAGGTCTACTAAGAATATGCCTAGTGTTGCTTCTACCATACTAGGTCATATTCTGGCAGAGTTAAGGGCTGTTAGAGAAGATATCAATCAGCTGAGGGGTCAGATGAGATCTAGTGAGCAAAGATTTGAAGATCTTATCAATCTGGTTGAAAATATAGGAAGGACTACTGAAACAACTGCATCAAATCTTACTAATTTGTAGTTTAGAGTCAAAGATATATATATGATGATCTCACCAAGATATTTAACACTGAAAAGATCCCTGATAAATTTGTTAAGGATTCCTGTGTTGCTCTTAACAAGAATGTTGATCAGCTTGGTCAAAGTAATCAACCTCATCTAACCATATCTATTCCCAAATTTTTGGAGAGGCTGAATCTGCTGGACCAGACACTACAGACTAGGATTCTTCAGTTGACACTAGAACAGATATTATGGAAGAAGAACTGAATAATCAGGTAACCACACAAGAAGGAGTTTTAAATCTATTGCACCATTTTATTGATGATGTCAATAAGAGGGAAGAGGGTAAGACAACTGAAACAAAAGAAGCAGCCTTGTTTTATGAATAAAGAAGATATGAAATTTGAAATTGTCAGACTTTCGGAACCTCTGCACTGTGAGTTGGCGGACTGATGATTTCTTTGAAGGAATTTACAAATGCTTTTAATGCAAGAAGAAGACCCTACAATAACATGTGATTTTTGGAAGGGTTAAATTCTTTTCTAGGACTTATGCTTTAGGAAGTATGATCAGATCTATGAGATCTAGAAGTAATGGAAGAGGTGGAACAAGAGGTGGAAGTGGTCAGTCTGCTGAACAAATATTGATATGTTTCTCTGCAAAGGATTCATTGAATGAATTTAAGGACTTGTATATGCAAGGAGCCTTCAATTGGAAAGGAATCTAAATGACTGTTGCAGAAGCATGAAAATGGTGGAAAATGATACACACTTGGATTGATTTCTTCAAGATTGAAAATAAGTGGATAGTGGACATGCAAAGAGAAATCAGGGAATATCACCAGAAGAAAGATCAAGAAAGAAACTAGCTCAACAAACTTTACATTTAATCTTATGTTGAATCTAGTTGTAATACATGGGGGGGCCATACTCTTTCCTTAGCACCCGGATTTTCCCTCCCTGGGTTTGCCGGACTAAGGTTTTGAGAAGGTGGTGAACATGTGTTGATGACGTTAATTTTTTGGGAGCTTTGTCAGGAGATGACACTTGTAAAACTTCAGTTTTCCTTTTTAATAAAAAATTTGAGTTTTACAACAAAAAAATAAAAATCTAGTTGTAATAATGTTTGAACAAGTTTTGAACCTCAATAATATATATAAATGAAATTTGCTCTGTTTTTATTGTCTTTATCTTTTTGCTTTGCTGTAAGGAGGGTATTGGCATCATCACTAAAAAGGGGGAAAATGTTAGACATATTTTAGTTGTAATGATGAGTGCCATACTGGCAGTTATAGGGAAATGGCAAAAATATGTCTAGAATGAATGTATATGTTTAGTAGAGTTGGATCGTTGAATATGTTTGATCAAATAAGCGCTATAAAGAGGTCTGCTGACTAGTTCGGCAGACCAATCTAGGCTAGGTTTTCAGTAGAGTATCTAGGACCTACTGAAGATTGAAGGCTAAGGGTTCAAAGTTAGTAATGAAGACTTAAAAGCCAAGGACATAGGATCAGAATTTAGGTAAGTCTGTGATGGCTTAAACTGATCCCATATACCTTGTATTGCAGGTCTATGTTCCATATAAGAAAATATGATGAGTATGACTTAGTTATATTTAAAATGATGTACTCTAACTTCACAATCAAAAGTTAGATGAGAAGTAGTTAGCTGAGTGTTCATTCAAGAACACAACAGACCATAAGTCAGCTGACCAAATGTATACCTCAGCAGACATGTGAATTAGACATCAGCTGAGAATACATAAATTAGATTAATCCATTTCAAGATTGTTTTGGAAGATTAAATGGATAAGGATGAATATCAAGCATTGCATTAATCAGTTGATCAATGGTGGAGATTGAAGGAATGTTGTCAAGAATTCAGAGCCCAATCAAATTGTAATTAAACCATTGGTTAGATCGTATGTCGGAAGGACAACGACATCTTGTGAGAGAAAATTTCAGGGAATAATCGAAAATCCAATAACGGTCAGAATTGAAATTCAAATTCAAGCACTGGGTTTTAGCCTATAAATCGAGGATCACAAGGATTAGATTATACATGAACTAACAAGAAATCAAGAGCATTACACCCTGCTGAACTGAGCATACATACTGATCCAGTATTTCATCAAGTGTTATTGCATTCAAGTATTATCTAGTGTCTACACTTGAAGGACATAAGTTGCAGATCTTATCATCCTGATCAAATGCTTGCTAAAGAAGAATCAATTTCTTGATTCAAACCCTTCTTTTCAAGAAAAATCCTGAAGACATAGAAGCACTGCTGAGTGTCAAGACCTGTTGTTTTTGTGGTGGAGCTGGTTAAGAGGCAATCCTACCCTTCAAGGACCAGTGGAGGACTTAGGAGTAGCACTCCTACCTGTTCTTAGTATTCAATTTGTGAATCCATTGTTATTGGTCAAGGACAAACAACTTTGGGACTTTTGTAACAAAAACCTCAAAAGACTGGTGAATTTCCTCCAACATCACATGAGAAGAGTGGACTGACAGGATTACACCAACTGGACAATACTCTATTCAAGCTAGACAATACTTTATTTAAGCTACTTGATGGATCAAGTACATTTCTTCTTCAGATATATGTGGATGATATCATATTTGGATCAGAAGATGAGAAGCTATGTGAGAAATTTGAAATTTTGATGAAAAGCGTATTCTAGATGAAATACTCCAAGGATTTGATAAACAAATATGGTATGGACAGCAGTGGAACATCAAAGACACCATTATGTGCAAGAGTTATTCTTGGCAAATATGAAAATGGAAAGGATATTGATCAAAAGCTGTACAGAGGGATTATTGGTTCACTACTCTACTTAACTGCTAGTAGACCAGATATAGAATTTGCAGTAGGAGTATGTGCAAGATTCTAGTCTCAACCAAAGGAATATAATCTATTAGCCGCCAAAAGGATCATCAAGTATCTAAAACACATAATTAATGTTGGAATTTGGTATCCAAGAGATGGAGGATTCAAGCTAATATCTTATTCAGATTCAGATTATGCTGGATGTAGGGTTGATATAATAAGCACTAGTATCATGGTTCAGTAAAGAGTAGAACTCAATATCTAATTCAACAGCTGAGGCAGAATATATAGCAGTTGGTAGCTTTTCTGCACAAGTTCTATAGATAAGTGAAGCTAAGAGACTATGGAGTAGTTGAAAAGACAATTCCTATCAGGTGTGATAACACAAGTTCAATATCAACTACATAAAATCCAGTACTTCACTCAAAAACAAAGCATATTGATGTGAGACATCACTTTATAAGAGATCATGTGGAAAAATGAGATGTAATCTTGGAATATATAACTACTTAAAATAAACTAGCTGATATATTCTTCAAACAACTAAGTCTTGAATGTTTTTGCAAGTTAAGGACTGAATTAGGAATGATTGAATCATATTGAGTACATATAAGCAGCTAACAGGAGTGATCAGTAGAGTGACTTCACCAGCGGGGTTGACCTTTGCCCTGGTGGGTGAGCTCACTTGGTAGGCCAGCCACCGGACCAGCAAAGTCCATTTAACTTGTTGTTAGGAACAGTTGTTTTGTTCAAGCAGATCAGTAAACGGATCTAGCTAACCAAATATGCACCAGCTGGAAGCCAGACACGAATAACAGACCAGCAAAAGTCATTGAACCAGCCGAGTAAACAGCAAAATCCCTCAGCTACCCAACATCACCAGCAGAAAATGAGGTGTGAAATGAAGTAATCATTTACACATGTGGAAAATCAAAGATTATTGGGAAATTATAGAGATTATACACGTGGATATTACATATTTTAATCAGACACGAGGATTAAAATTGGGAGGTTAAATTCAGAAGAGATGGCAACACCTCGATTCTTGGGATTCATCATTGTTTACTTTGATACACTCACCCACTATCCCATTAACCTCAATAATTGTGATTTAGATACACAACATCAAGCATTTACTCCACTAAATCATTTCATATCCATATGTGTTCACAATCAAAATTTTCCACTATATAAACGACACTTCTCCATTTTCACAAAATTCTTTACACTCCCATTGCATTCAAACCCTTATTCTCAAGAAATTTCACTACTTTTCACTTTAATTTTTTTGAAACGGCTTCATCCTCTACAACAATTTTGTCTACAAAGCACTATGAGAGGACAATAGGCACTGGGTCATGCTTTAAACCCCAGTTCTATTTGTATGTATGCAAAAATGATGCTCAGGCAAAGCGATTGGTAGATGGATGTGAATATCTAGGATTGATGACTTTTATCAACCCTCAAATCACTACGATCTATTACAAAAACTAGATCTCTTTTTGGAAAAATTCTCAATTTGATGAAGTAAGCACTTCAGAGAATGGTAGATCGACTCCGGCTAGAATCACCAGCACTATCAATGAAAGGAAACTGGTGATTACGTCAGCCCTTATAATTCATTATCTCAAAATATCAACCTCTGGATCAGCAAAGGTTGAGGACGTAATGGTGGATACTGACGCTTTCTGGTTGGAAATTGGGAAGAATGCTATCCCGGAGAACAAAAAGTTCAACTGTCCAAGGACAGCACTCAAAAAGCCTTTTGAAGAATTTGGTTTGTTTATAATTAAATGCATAGAAGGAATTCATGGTTCTATGCATTACATGACCGATTTCAGGACAAAGCTGATGGCCATAATTTACCAAAGCCTGGAGTTTGACTGGGCCACCAACATATTCATCAGATTCAAGGAGAAAATAAAAAAAAAATAAATTGATGCTACAACAAAAGGTAAGGAGAAGAGTCTGGTAAAATCTGGCATATTTTGTGTGAAGAAATCCTATGGGATTCTCCTTCACTGTTTGCTAGACTGTCTTAAGGTGAAACATGTTCACCTACACACTCAGCATCAATATAAAGTGATGTATACTTACGTGAAACAACCAAAATGAGCATAGACTGGATCAGGCTAGAAAAGAAATGAACCTAAAGCCAACAGTTCTGGGTATAGAAAGCAGACAAGTTCTAGCACAAGAACAATCTAGCAGAGAAATATGCAAAGAGATGTCGAAACACCTCAAATAATTATTGATGAGAAGAAGAAACTGAAGATATCCTTGAAGGGATATTAATGACATGGTTGCAGAGTACTTGGACTCGAATTGGGTGATTCACATGCCCAATTATCCAACCCCAACAAGATGTTTGAAGAAGAGAAATTGTTTATCTCATTTTTGGGAATCACTAGTCTAATTGGCCTCATTGATGAGAGCCAGATATGGCAGTAAGTTGCGGATGGAAAAACACAATTAGTGCATTCTGAAGAAGGTGAAGATGATCATCATGCTGATGGTAAGGATGGTCAGAATGATGATGACCAAGATGATGATGGTGGTGGTAATAAAGACAACATGACAATTTTTTTGGCTGTACGGCAGAGTGCAGCAGCAAAGAATAGACAGGAAAGTGGACCAGCTGATGGCACTCAGCCAGCTGATACAAGCACAATACCACCTCATGAGGTACTGAGATCATCAACTGAGGGAAATACACAACTCCCAGTTGACACCACTGAGAAAAAAGCAGACAAACAGTTATCTAGGACTATGGATCACCTATAGCAACACCTGCTAAGAGCACTCCCAACAAAAATCAAGGGGGAATACAAGATAGTCCAATACCTACTCACTATGCTGCCTTCATATTTGAAAAGGTTGTGGGAGCCGATGTCACTTAGATAGGGCAGGAAACTGAAGACTTCGCTCATTAAGATTAGGAATTGGTGTCTACTCCACCAGTGCAACAAACAACAGTTCAACAATCTGAGACAAAGCTAGCTCTAACACAGATTCCTATTGGTATTTTAGACAAACCACTTCAATCAGCTGTAGATTCAATGATTGATGAATTGGAGAAACATGTCTTATGTCTCAGAATTCTCCAAACAACACTCAAAGATGAAAGGACTTATTAAAGAACAGATTTGAAGCAGTTTCTAAGTATATTGAGGTGCAAAATTTTGTGATCAAGAAATAGACAAATCTAATCACACCCTTGAGTACAACCCTGACAACCAAATGCAGAGGAATCCAGCAGCATGTTTCTGATGAATTGATGAGTCTTGCAATAGCAATTGGGATCTCATGGCAGAATGATTAAACGAGCATGATATGAGATTTCAAATGATTGAAAGCAATATGGACATTGCATCTAAAAATTTAGATTGCATACTCACCATATCTGAAGCAACAAACAATATTATACATAAACAATCTGATGCTGCCACAGAGGTGGGAAGTAGTAAGCCTAAAAGTTCAAGAAAGTGTGAAAGATTAAGAGGTACAAAGAAAGGCTGAACACCTTGTAATTGTAATAATGTTGAATATTTTGAATAACTTTTGCCCTATATGGATGAATAAATTTGACAATTGTTTATTATTATTATTATCAATATTTACTTATATGTAGGCTTATGAGTGTTTTGGCATCATAAAAAAGGGTGAAATTGGTAGGAACATTTTATTGTTTTGGTGATGGACATATTATCTGTTATAGTAAGCATGAAATATGTTATAAGAGATTGTGTAGTCTTTACATAGAGTCTGACATTTGTATAAGTTTAGTCAAACAAGCAATGTACTAGACTAGTAAGGTAGCTCAGTGAAATGAAGAACAGAAGACCAGCTGAGTGAAGATAGAAAAGGAACCAGTACAGTGAAGTGAAGACCTTTATGGATTGACTTACAACAAAGAAGTCTATGATGACCTTAGGTAAGTCTAAGATAGATTACAAGTGATGAAACTTAATTTTTTTAAATATGTGTACACTGAACTCACTCAAAATAAGGATCAGTGAAGTAAAACTTTGTTAGCTATTGAGTACCAGCAGATAAGTATCAGCCGAGAAAGAGAAACAGACTGGTACCAGTTAGGTAATCATGGAATAACTAGGATCCAAGTGAAAATCAAGCAGCCAAGTAAAGCAGTCACTTGACTAGTGAAGTAACTAATGATGTAGTCGAATGATGTAGTCACTTAGCTAGTAAAGTAAAGAAGAATCAGCTAAGTGAAGTAAGCTGTTAACACATAGTAAAAAACGTAGAAAATATAAAGATCAAGCAATTAATGTAGACTCAGTCAAGGACGGATTTTATGAAGAACGTTTGAGAAAATCTGGATCACTAAAATCAAGGAGAATTAAATGAAAGAAGAAACAAGGATTATTATCCTCAATAAATAGCCAACAGAAGGAAATTCAAAATCAAAGGATTTACGGCTATAACACAAAGGCATTGACAGGAGGGATAGAAACAGATAAGTTAAAAAAGACAAGAAGACGAAAATCTAAGAATTCTAAATGCTAAATCTCTGTCAAATTCATAAACCTTCCTTGATCATCATAAGAGATATCTAGACAATCAAGTTCAATATTATCAAGATCTTCATCAGAAAATATCCAAGTCTGAACTTGATCACTTTTATGGATTCATCAAACTCACAACCCCCCCCCCTCAAGAAATTGAATCCGAGAAGGAGTTGTGGTTGTTGTGATAGCTGCTAGAGGATTTGTTCCCAATGAGCAGTGTGTGATGATTCAATCATTGAAGCTTTTGTATGCAATGAGTGATAATCTGTAGATTGTGAGTCTTAGTGAAGGACAATCAAAATATTGTAGTGGTGAAAACAATAGTGAATTCCTTCAATCACCATGTGAGAAGAGTGGATTTCAGGATTACACCACCCTGAACCACTATAAACATTGTGTTCTTTTACTTACAACACATTACATTCTGCATTCACTTTTAGTTGCTATATTTTCATGACTGTGTGTGTCATAATCTATTTTGAGAATACATTTAGAAGGGTTTTAATTCCGCTGCACAAAATCTTTTCAAAGAAATATTTTTGAACTCCTAATGTAGTCATTCACCCCACTCTAACTATATCCTCACCCTTCTCTGGGACCAACGTCTCTCAATTGAGTTATTATGCATCAGATAAATTTAAGACTTTAAGATTGTTGTTCTTGAAAAATTATGTGCTGAGTTTGGTGAAATCAGCAGTGTGCTAAGTGATTGATTGATGACGTGGTCAATCAGGTTATAATATACTCGACCACCATAAACCAATACTAGCAAGAGGACTAGGCCCATCGTAGTATAGCTATAGTGAATCAAGGTCGATCCCACAGGGAACCAATTGTGGGTAATTCCATATATAAACAATTAATTATACATGTCAAGGACATAGAGGCGGTCTACGACCAACATAAGACAAGAAAGGTAAAGACACGACTCGACACAACGTAATTAACCTCCCCAATTATTGTCTTTATCGTTTGGACCTAGATAATTTATATAATAAACTGAACTTACTAACTGTCAATCCGTTTGTATCTATCTTAGATTGGCTACGGGAGTCATCCTCTTTAACTTGACTTAGCACCGGTAAGTCACTAAATCACTGTGGTATTGTTACGTGACTTCGCCTTTTGGTGCCTCCATCTCATATAACTCACACGCTTACGACTCTAAGGATGCCGATATTGACCGCACACCTGCCTCAGGCAACATTCCTATGGTTAGGCGTACTTCCTAAACGATTACTCAAACTCTCGTCCAACTAGCAATTACCAAGTTATAGTCTCATGCTAGTTTACGATCTACGTATAACAAGGTGCTAGCAATCCCCAAATATAAACCTACCTAGATAACGCTGAACGTCCGAAGATCAATTCATAAGCCTACCTAAGAGTTTTATATTGGTATTTCCTTCTTACACGTTTTAATTAAACTAAGCGAGTAACGTAGCCATAGCCATACCTACTGAGATAATAAATTCTATTAAGTTAACCTTACCATAAAGACGTGGCTATTTAACGGATGAAAACAGGGCTCGGTCGACCGAATGGTCTTTTTCCCCCAGATTACATCCCTGAACGTATCTCTCAGCGTTTCATCATACACAACGGATTAAACAGTAATTCGTAAAGCATTCATATAAACTAACTTAGATACACATTAATTGAACAATGCAGATTCATGAATAAATACTAAGTGTACGACGTAGGTTATGGGATCCTCATAGACAAGGCTTCGCCACATCCATAACGACATAACCTAGATCTACATCATCTAGCTATGAATTAACTAACTCAAACAATAAAGCATAATTGGGGGGAATTAATTACTTAAAAGAAAAGAAACAGAAAATAAAGGCTTACATAATGCATTTCCTAAATTCTTTGAAACACCCTCAATAAACTACATTGAATCAAGATATGAATAGAGTGATTTTATTGAATGATATTCTTAGGTATTCAAGGTGTATATTACAATTCTTGTAGCTGCTCGCTTATATAGAGGTTTTTGCCGACTTAGGGTGGTTCTAGAAGATAAACACGATTAAAGCCGAAAACCGACCCAAACCTAAGGCTCGGTCAACCGAGAGCTGACACTCGGTCGACCGAAGCACTAGGCTCGGTCGACCGAACCTAACATTTGCACACGTTAATCGTTTTTTCTCGTCTATCTTGCTCCCCACTCCACGCTGGCGTGTTGATCGATTAATCTTTCATTTAATGCTCCGATTTTCTTCCTTCCTTATCTTGAGATAATTGATTGAATGACATTAATCCTCTCGATTTGTTGTGATCTGCAAAATCAATAATTATCGCACAATAAATCGGCTTTCAATAATGAAAACGGCTAAATACCAAATATCATATTAATAACCACATAACATTAAATAATAAATATAAACATATGATTTAATATGAAATATATATTATTAATCTCGATTTAAGGTCAACGTTGATGACTTTTACGGGTATAATTTGACCATCATCAACTACCCCCCACTTAGACTTTGATCGTCCCGAACAAAGCATCAATAAGTCATTCCTCAAGACAACATTTTCTATGGTCAAATCATACTTACACAAGAAACTCAAGTCAACTCATACTAGTCATGCTCATAAGATATCCATTATTCACTACTGACTATGAATCGAAGTGATGTGTGCATGTGCATTTAGTTTTATATATTCGTGGCAAGATCAGAGTTTATGCTAACTTCGCAATCTCAACCTACCAACCTCAGCATTCATACTTCTTATGCCTCGCAATGGTTAGAGCACTAGAACAATAAGCAAGAGCGTATCTATAGGGTTTTTGGACTTGGAGACCGAGTACTACTCAAAGCCTCTTAAAGAGTTGAATATTTTTTCATATCTTCATATTTTTCAAATACTATCAATCTCAAGGAAGAAAACTTTTTAAAGTATCCCCCTATCTTAGATCATGTATAGCATCGAATATTACCACAAGCGCGAGGCTACTTTGGTAATGTCACTACAAGCCCAGTGTTTGACGTTTTGCTAAAACACAGGTACGTCTCAAGCTTATTACTCTGCTTTAATGGCTAAAAGATAAGAATGCATCAGCAGATAGATATTGATACTAAGTTCACATAACCAATCATCTATGCAATGTACACATAATTTCTTCAGTTATTATGATTTGTGCGGTAAAACTCGATTCACAGATTGAGTAATTGAATAATAAATAACTACTTGCAAAAACGGGCATGAATATCCTTAAATTTACTTAACATAAGTATAAAATGATCATGTACTCATGAAACTTGGTTTATTTCCTATCAATTCTTAGCTAGGAACTCACAATTCTAAGGGTACGAGATATATAATATGGTATGTATTCAATTTTTCAATTTTTCAATTTTTCTACCGTTTCATCATAACATAACATAGCTAAGTCTCCTACCCCCCACTTAAACATGGCATTGTCCTCAATGACAAAAATAAATGAGAATTTAAGAAAAAGACTTAGCTCTGGAAACGGTGCTCAAGTAATGGAACAATATCGGAGTAAATGTCAGCACGTTGTGGAGAAGCAAGTGAAAACCTGTATAAGCAAACAAACTCCACGAAACCATCAAATACCATGTCTATGGAAGTTATAAAATAACGTGGCAGTAATGAGGTATAAATACCTAAAAACAGTTTAAGCCACTTTATTTTATACAACCAATGACAAGGTAAACCAAAAAGAAAAATACTAAATAGAAAGAAAAATAAACAAGCAACTAAAGATGGTGGTCTTCATCTACAACCTCCACCGCCTAAATATTCTTAAAACCGGGTGGAGAAGAAAAAGATCAAAAAGCATTACCCGACGTGGGAAAACACGAGGTGGACTCGCTCACTATGTATTCATCCAAGATAAAAGAGAAACTTGGTAAGGTATAATGGATGCAATGCGACCTATTGGCTAAAGATAAAATCAAATACTTAACGCAGAAATTTCTCGCTTGCATTGGATATCAACAACTTAGGGAGATGTATCTATTCCTCGAAATTACTAATAACCCAATGTATCACGTAAAAGTCATAACCGTCATCAACATGGTCTGATCGGTGGGATAATGTAGAACAAAACGGATCATCTAGAAATGCCGGAACAGGCGTAAAAGTGTAAAATTTAAAACTTCCGGTAAAAAGATAAGTAGCAATTTGATCGAACCAAAAACCTTTAAAATCTAGCTAGGGTCAGAGCTACACTTCCCCCAGCTAGGATCATGAAAATCAAAATGATAAAAAATAATCAATAAAACATAGCAATATTTCAAATTCCGCAACAAAAGGGTATTTTGTAACAAAATGGAGGTTGAGAGTATGATGGGTTTAGAAAAAGATACACATAAGGATGGGAAGAAAAGATAAAGGGTGGGTAAGAAATTGTGTTTTGGGTGGGTATTGTTTAAGGGAATGGGATTGGGTGGGAGTGTGAAACAGATGGAAAGAAAGAGAGGCGATGAAAGAATGGTTAGAAATGTGAACTGTTGGGGCAGATTGGTGAGAGGATCGAAAAGTTTGAAGGTGAAGAAGTGTAAAGGGATAGATAAGGATAATTGCAGAATGAATTGCACATCACTTTGAATTTTCACTTGGATCACCTAAAAAGTTTTAGAATTTGACCAAGATTGTTCTTGTTCGCACCAATCATTCTCTCAGAACATTTTGATAATTCTCAAGCTCTCTTAATGCTTCCATCTTAAGGTTGTTTGCTAAATTTCCTTTTCTTTAGCAATTTCTCGACTCTCCTACGGAACTCTATTTCACGCGGCCTATATTGAGTAAAAAAGTTTTGCACATCCTTGGCCCAATGGCCATCGGAACACGGCAAAATAAAAAACCTCAACATATGTCACGTTACTTTTATTTGACTCAAAGAAAACAAAACCTAAAATCCTAAAAAGTAATCCTAAGGGTTTTAAAGAAGTAGTTCTGAGTTTAAAGTCCTCAGCTCGACTTTCCAAAAATTATCCTTGTCAGTCATTATTCTTGGATCACGAGATATTGACCCCTATGAGCATTATAAGAGGTGGGCTCATCGCTGTTGCGGATGAATAACCTTCCCTTGGTTGTGAGACCTAGGAAACGACATTTATCCATACCATTTATCCAAAGCTCTTACCTCGGCTCTCGTTTTAGGAATTACGGTTTTGGCCTTGACAATAAGAAACAATGAATCAAAGTACTCCGAATAAGGTCGGTTATGTAGGCAAGCCTACGCCGTCTTATTCGTTGGAACATATGTGACAGTTCAGGCCAATCCGTCAAGATAAGCCCCGTTTAGCCCGAAGGCTTATCGGCTATGCTAAGTCTTGTTGAAGCTGCTGTAGCGTACATCACACGTGGGGAGGAGTAGATTGAGCGAAGCTCGGTTGAACTCGCCACCATGGTTAGACCATTTCAACCCATGTACTAAGAGTCTCCGATTTCTAAATTGTCACCCAAAGCGTAATCTCGTTTTTCATTTAAGGTGGGTTCACCGAGAAGCCATCACCATAAAACTCAACGAAAGTAGAAGATGGTGTTCTCTCAAAACTCAACGTCTTCTTTAGATTGTGATTGCTTAAACTACACAATTTGTTGCTCCTCCTGGCGAGAAGCAATCTCATGCATAGGACAATGAGATTTTAACAGAACTACGAGGAACTCTTTATTCACTGCTTCCTTTCAACGACTACATGTTTCCTTACACCCTATAGATGAGAAAGATATGGGGCAAAACCTTCCGCACTAATAGAATTATTCTTACAAACCACTCCGGGCCAAGATTCATACTAAGGTTTATGTATAGGCTAACTTATGCTCCATAAAAAACCAAAAGGTAGTAAAACATAAGCAAAAAAAGGTAGTACCTTGCCTTTAACATTGTACCACGAAGAATTTAAGCCTTAAAATATGTATTTTTTTTTTCGGAGCCATCTTGGTGCTTTAATGGTATTGCTTCCATCGCTTTTCCCATCGTAGAGTAGTAATTCCGCATGTTGCTGGGTTATTTTCTCGGCACCATGAAAAATTATTGACTTGGATTATTGCTTCCTGGTTTTCGCAAGCGGAAGAAAAACAAAAGCAGACCGTAGACTCGATTTTAACATGGTTTCCCATGTCGCTATCGGACTACGGATTAAACATCTGAGGATAAAGAGACACGCGAAATTCCGGACTCGAAAAACACAAATCGAAACCGTAAATGAGAAACAGAACAGAACAAGAACAAAACAAAACAAAAAAAAGTTATAAATTCTCGGTCGACTGAATGAGGTCTCTCGGTCGACCGAATAATTTTTATTTTTATTTTTATTTTTATTTTAAGAATCTGGAATTTTGATATGAGCGCAGACAACAAGAGGGACTCAAAAACGTAAAAACTGACTCTAAAACAGAAAACTTGACATGAATAAGAAAATTATTTATATATAAAATTGACCGTTGGTTCCCCGGCAACGGCGCCAAAAAACTTGATGACGTGGTCAATCAAAGTTATAATATACTCGACCACCATAAACCAATACTAGCAAGAGGACTAGGCCCATCGTAGTATAGCTATAGTGAATCAAGGTCGATCCCACAGGAACCAATTGTGGGTAATTCCATATACAAACAATTAATTATACATGTCAAGGACATAGAGGCGTCTCTACGACCAACATAAGACAAGAAAGGTAAAGACACGACTCGACACAACGTAATTAACCTCCCCAATTATTGTCTTTATCGTTTGGACCTAGATAATTTATATAATAAACTGAACTTACTAACTGTCAATCCGTTTGTATCTATCTTAGATTGGCTACGGGAGTCATCCTCTTTAACTTGACTTAGCACCGGTAAGTAACTAAATCACTGTGGTATTGTTACTTGACTTCGCCTTTTGGTGCCTCCATCTCATATAACTCACACGCTTACGACTCTAAGGATGCCGATATTGACCGTACACCTCGTCCAGGCAACATTCCTATGGTTAGGCGTACTTCCTAAACGATTACTCAAGCTCTCGTCCAACTAGCAATTACCAAGTTATAGTCTCATGCTAGTTTACGATCTACGTATAACAAGGTGCTAGCAATCCCCAAATATAAACCTACCTAGATAACGCTGAACGTCCGAAGATAAATTCATAAGCCTACCTAAGAGTTTTATATTGGTATTTCCTTCTTACACGTTTTAATTAAACTAAGCGAGTAACGTAGCCATAGCCATACCTCGAGATAATAAATTCTATTAAGTTAACCTAACCATAAAGGCGTGGCTATTTAACGGATGAAAACAGGGCTCGGTCGACCGAATAGTCGGGCTCGGTCGATCGGCCGAATGGTCTTTTCCTCAGTTACATCCCCGAACGTATCTCTCGGCGTTTCATCATACACAACGGATTAAGCAAGAATTCGTAAAGCATTCATATAAACTAACTTAGATACACATTAATTGAACAATGCAGATTCATGAATAAATACTAAGTGTACGACGTAGGTTATGGGATCCTCATAGACAAGGCTTCGCCACATCCATAACGACATAACCTAGATCTACATCATCTAGCTATGAATTAACTAACTCAAACAATAAAGCATAATTGGGGGAATTAATTACTTAAAAGAAAAGAAGCAGAAAATAAAGGCTTACATAATGCAGCCCTAAATTCTTTGGAAACACCCTCAATAAACTACATTGAATCAAGATATGAATAGAGTGATTTTATTGAATGATATTCTTAGGTATTCAAGGTGTATATTACAATTCTCGTAGCTGCTCGCTTATATAGAGGTTTTTGCCGACTTAGGGTGGTTCTAGAAGATAAACACGATTAAAGCCGAAAACCGACCCAAACCTAAGGCTCGGTCAACCGAGAGCTGACACTCGGTCGACCGAAGCACTAGGCTCGGTCGACCGAACCTAACATTTGCACACGTTAATCGTTTTTCTCGTCTATCTTGCTCCCCACTCCACGCTTGCGTGTTGATCTGATTAATCTTTCATTTAATGCTCCGATTTTCTTCCTTCCTTATCTTGAGATAATTGATTGAATGACATTAATCCTCTCGATTTGTTGTGATCTGCAAAATCAATAATTATCGCACAATAAATCGGCTTTCAATAATGAAAACGGCTAAATACCAAATATCATATTAATAACCACATAACATTAAATAATAAATATAAACATATGATTTAATATGAAATATATATTATTAATCTCGATTTAAGGTCAACGTTGATGACTTTTACGGGTATAATTTGACCGTCATCATTGATTCAGCAAAGTTGGTAAGTAAACAGCTATGCAATGTATGTACTGGAAAGTAAATTGTGTAAAGTAAATGCTAAAAAGTAAAGTGCAAGAATTTGTTTATGGAAGTTTGAGGTGGTGTAATCCTCGACAACTCCCCTTCTCCTGTGATGTTGGAGGAATCCACAAATGATCTTGAGTTATAGTTATAAGAGACAAGGGTAAAATGATGGTCCTTCACTAATCCTTATAACTGCACAATCTGAACACTTAGACAATTGCATGTAGAATGGCTACTTAGATAACAGGTAGAATGGATGCTTCTCCATGTTGTTCCACTGGTCCTTGAAGGGTAGAATTGCTTCTTCACCAGATCCACCACACACAGCTTTGTCACAGATCATTTTGAACGAGCTGCACCAACAACTGTCGTTCTCACCTCAACTCGTTTCACAGTCCAGTAAAACCTTTGTTGAAAACAAAGAAGTTGAATCAAGTAAATGATTCAACTTGAGGATCATCAAGTGTTTGGATTCTTGGATGATAGTGAAAACACTTATCACTGAAGATTTGTTGATGAATAGAAGTGTAAGCTAAGTTGATGATGAATATGACTTAGCTGAATTTGATTACTCAAAATGCTCAGTTGCTTGCAAAAATTCTTCGTATTTAGTGTTGTATCCCTTGCTTGAGTCTTGATGCTAAGTACTCTATTAATAATTGCATGTCCAACGTTCGAATTTTGAATCCCATAACTGTCTATTGGATTTTTTTCAAAATTTTAATGATATAAAATATAGTGAAATAATGATTATAAAGTTGAAATCTTGTATTGAAATTTGTGTGGATGAAGAAATGATTGGTGAGAGAAATTTTAATGAAATATTATATTCATAATGTAATGTAAATAGTGTAGTGGGTGCATAAAGTTAATTAATTTATATTATTTTATTTTTTTGATGGTGAAATGGTTGGGGAGAGAAATTATAATAAAATTATAGAATTAATAAAACAATGGTAAATAAGATAGTGGAGTGAATAAGGTATTGGGTTGGATTCAACCCTACACGAAACCAAACAGGGCCCAAGTGTTCGGATTACGGGTGGATCGTTAAAACACTTAGCACTTGAAGATTTTTCTTGATGAATAGCATTGTAAGCTTAAATGATGATGAATATGACTTAGAAGAAATTTGATTGCTCAAATTGCTTGCAGAAATTCTCCGTATTCAGTGTTGCATCCCCTGCTTGAGTCTTGATGCAAAGTCCTCTATTTATTGTGCCATGTCCACCGTTTAAATTTTGAATACCAGAACTGTCTCTTGGATTTTTTTTAATATGCCCTTGACATGTTATGCTCCATCATCTCTTTGGATCTCAAATCTTCAATAGAAGGTCTATAGAGTCAGTCCAGGCCATCACAAACTAGCCTGAATTATATCTTTATATCCTCGGCTTAGTCTTCAATATTGATTCTAAAACCACAGCTCTCAGTCTTCTATACCTAGTTTGAACCCTCGGGCTTCTTTACATAGTTTGTTCCCTCAGCCTTCATCTTAGCAACCTAGACTCCACTAAAACTTATCAGGAGTCTATTACAGTGTTTTTTTTTATTGAACCTAGACAATAATAAGACTCTAGTAAAACTATACATTCAGCTCTAAACCTGTTTGAGCTTTTCACTATAACAACTTGTCTCGACACTCCATCATTAGGGTACTTCATCATCAAAACCAAAATATAAAAAACAATTTAGTTCTAACACATGATTACATGCTATTTAGTACCTTAAACTACACATTTATTTACCCTAAATTATGCTCGAGAGAGGAAAGATAATCTGAATATTATGCGAAATACATGTTAATTGTGTAGTGAGTGTTCTTTAGATGTTGATTTTTCATTTGCTTGATTACTGTTGGGAGGATTTTGCATCATAAAAACAAAAGAAAATTTATAAACCTATACTTAACATGCAAACTAACTCCTAACCGACCAAATATCGGGTAGTTGATAGCATAGTAGGGTAAGTACAGGGTCGATCCACAGGGAGGATTTTGCATCATAAAAACAAAAGAAAATTTATAAACCTATACTTAACATGCAAACTAACTCCTAACCGACCAAATATCGGGTAGTTGATAGCATAGTAGGGTAAGTACAGGGTCGATCCACAGGGAATTGGGATGTTGAATCTAATTTCCTCAATCCTACCAATTGTTACTCATAAACATAAAAACGAAAAAAACAAAACATCGAAATCAAATAACAATTCAAATAAATCTAATCTAAGAAACATGGGAACAACCAAAGTACAAACCTAAGTGATTTCAATTCTAGTTAATCTCATGATTCTAATTCAGTTTGTGGTTTCACCCTTTCACGAGACACAAATCCCTAATCTCTTAGTGAACTTATCTCTCAAGCTATGAAAGCCTACTTTCGTAGTGAATTCAATTATCTATCTCTCATCTTTCGAGTGTTGAGACTGATTTACCAAACAAAACTCGGGTGTAGATTCAATTAACTCTCGTTTTTAAAGAACCTAACAACCTAGGAATCTAACTCATTAACTTGTCATCATTAATGGCTAAAAACCCTATCTTTCTATGGTGATCTAACGTTTATGCAACTTCCGTATTATAAACATCAATCGTGAACTAATCTTTCGATTCTAATTCACATGGCATACAAATCGCATAGAAAAATACAAACTAAATCAAACGTCATGAAGAAAAACTGGAATTAAATTAATCATAAGAGAACTCACATAGTCTTGGATACAATGGTTGAAACACCATGGAAACGAAAAGAAAAGCTACATAATCTACTCCTAATCTAACCTCGGTTCACCCGAGCACAAGGCTCGGGTGACCGGCCTTCAACTCTCCAAGATGCGGCTGTGCTCTCTTTTTGATGTGAAGAAAAATATTGATGAATTAGGGTTGGGGCAACGGCTGTTTAAATAGGAAAATCAAGTCGGTTGCTACAGTAACGGTGCTGGACGCCCGTTTGAATACATGGACGCCCGTCCATTTGCCTTGGACGGAGAGTCAACGCTCGTTTGGCTTGCGTCTGGAGACTCTGAATGTAAAATCTCTTCTAGGACGCTCGTCCACTTCACCAGACGCCCGTCCACTATTGAACGCTCGTCTGCTTCAGATGGACGCTCGTCCATATTGACTTGAAATCGAATTTCTTGATTTTTCCATCTTTATCTTGATTTATTTCTTTCCTTATCTCTTTTATTCTTCCATATCTTTAATTGATCCTCTTCCATCTCGAATTTAGCCTTTTAGGATCATCTTTCCATCATTAATTGGGTATCTACAAATATCAAAAACATACCAAAACGTAATAATTTCCAAAATAATATAAAACATCAAATAAACATAAAAATCGATACGTTTTCATATTTAATCATTAAAAACCTCATTTACTCAATATTTGACTATAAGGCCCGATATCTATGAAAATAATCCATATATGGGGGAAATTGATTCATAAAATATATATGAAAATCACTATAATTTGGCCCTAAACAACACCCCCACACTTATCTTTTTGCTCGTCCCCGAGCAAAACAAAACAAAACCAACTCGAGATAAATAAACATCTATGCAAATATGAAGCATATTTATTAACTTAGAAGTTCACCCAAGTGAGTGTGTGCATAGCCATAATAAACTTCCACTAAGTTCCACAATTTGAAAGTTATTCAAACCAAAACTAGCCCGGTTTCCCATCTAAGTTAGAAATATTCAAAAAACTATAACAGGCACTTTACAAGACATACATATCCCAAAAAGAAATAGTAGAGAATATCTAAAACATTTCTGACAGACTCAGAGGATAATCCCTACAACATATCTTTCAGTTTATACTGGGGATAAGGTCGACGATAACTAAGTCGTTACTAATTCATAATAATATATTTCAATATTTTCACTTTTTCACACTTTTCTAACACACATCAGAATAAGCTTTTGCCCTCATAGCAGAATAGGACATTTCAAGATAATCCCCTACCTTACTCCAATCATAAGGCAGCTATAAACTGACTGTCGTGAGCTTTTGGTCATCATAGTGGAATAGGACATACGTGGTACACCCTACCTCACCCAAATCATAAACCAGCTTCCGACACACACAATTACAATTATGTTTACTTAGAGATTTCTGGCTGGCAGTGGAAAAGATTATTTTCTAGTAGCACATACCACTGAGCATAACACCTCAAGTAAACAATTTATTACTATTGCAAAGACTTAATCACGTTTCACTTATCACATTCAAACTTATAGATATTCACAGTATGTCATACTTTAATCCTAGAATACAAACTACTAAACTTTTCAAGAATTGTACATAAGCAAAGAAACATGCTATAATCATCAAAAATCTCCAACTAAAATGGGGTAGGCTTTCAACATTTAGCTCATCATTTACTATGGCATGTGAAAAAGAGTGTCGGGTGAAACAACTAAAATTACTAAATATACAGAATATAGCATAAATGATATAAACTCAAGCAAAGATATGCCTTTGTCTACTCGGGATATAACAAAAAATTTGAAAATTAAGCACTTTTCATAGAAAATTAATAGATTAAGCAAATGAACGTAGATACATAAACCATCTATCCCTTCCCCCACACTTAGATTGCAACTTGTCCTCATGTTGTGCAAAATAAAAGAAAAGAGAACTTAGCTGATTGGATGCTGGCAATTCTGGAGGAACCAACAAGAACCAGGATTGCTTGCATAGCTCAGTAGACTGTGGAGCATCACAGGTAAACTGAATCCATCTTTAAAGTGCACAATCACTATAAAAAGTATCCTGCAGACTTGATCAGTGCAAAAAGAGTCTACGGGGAAAAAGATTAGACTTATACAAATAAAGCACATAAGGAAAAGAATTTATAGAGATATTCAAATTATGCTCACATATACATGAAAATATCACAAACTCGTGGGCTAGGTGCAACTACATGAAAATGCAATACAATGCAAACTACATGAAGAATCCTAAAAATAAAATAAATAAAAATAAAAACGAGGTAGTATTACGGAAACCGACAGTTAACTACACTCAAGAAAAATAAAAGAAAAATAGAAAAACAATGCAACTAGATGACATGCAACTAAATGATATGCATCTAAATGATATGCAAAAATAAAAGAAAATAAAAGAAAGAAAACTAGCCCACTCATTAGCAACACGACATGTATATAATAAACGTCTACCAAATAATGACAGGTTACGATAAACGACAGTGCTGTCACTAGTGCCGACGCGCCTTAAGACTTATCGAAAGTGATAGACTTATGGAAACCAACAGTCATCTATCTAAACAGGTATAACTCATATAGAGACATGGTAGCATACGGAAAACCGACAGTAGCTACCCATATGAACTATAAAAACAAAGGAAGCACGTAAGTCTTAAAAGCTTAAAAGATTCATCGGAGCGGTATGTAGCATACGGGAACCGACATTAGCTACTAATTAACCATAAGAACAGTTATAGCTTACGAGAACCGACAGTCACTATAACATGCATGAATCAAGTATAAGAAATGAATCAATTATCTAACATGGATTCATAGATGGAAAAATATAAAATATGTAGGTTCAGGACATCTATGTAATATTACTAGCCACAGAAGCTCGAATGAAAGCAATCCAAGTTAAATAAAAGCATTAAAACAAGATCAAGAAGAACTGGACCATGAATCGGCGTTTAGCAAAACAGACGGGCGTTCCACCTTGCAGACGCCGTCGCTCGCTTTGAAACCGGCAGACGGGCGTTCGTAAAGTATAGACGCCGTCCGGTCCTCTAAATCGTAACGAGATTGAAAATATTTGAACGGACGAGCGCCCAATACTTCCTAACGCCGTTCACTGCAGATGAAGAATCTGGACGGGCGCCCAATGTAATGCACGCCGTCCATACAACAAGAATGCATGCAGACGGCAGAAAAAACACGAAACCCTAATTATCCTAAACAAAATCATCACAAAGAGCCTTATCACATTAAAGCACAGAGGTCGATTAGATAACACAAACATGTAATTCACGTGTCATAAATCGAGTAAAAAAACTTTTGCACATTCTTAACCCAACAGCATTATCGAAACACGGCAAAAAAAAAAACCTCAATTTATTCAACGCTACTTTTATTGAAAAACAAAAACAAAAATACGTAACGTAAATAGAAAAATTAATTCAATTAGATTCAACAAAACACCGATTCCCGGCAACGGCGCCACTTTTGTTGGGAGGATTTTGCATCATAAAAACAAAAGAAAATTTATAAACCTATACTTAACATGCAAACTAACTCCTAACCGACCAAATATCGGGTAGTTGATAGCATAGTAGGGTAAGTACAGGGTCGATCCACAGGGAATTGGGATGTTGAATCTAATTTCCTCAATCCTACCAATTGTTACTCATAAACATAAAAACGAAAAAAACAAAACATCGAAATCAAATAACAATTCAAATAAATCTAATCTAAGAAACATGGGAACAACCAAAGTACAAACCTAAGTGATTTCAATTCTAGTTAATCTCATGATTCTAATTAGGTTTGTGGTTTCACCCTTTCACGAGACACAAATCCCTAATCTCTTAGTGAACTTATCTCTCAAGCTATGAAAGCCTACTTTCGTAGTGAATTCAATTATCTATCTCTCATCTTTCGAGTGTTGAGAGACGATTTACCAAACAAAACTCGGGTGTAGATTCAATTAACTCGCTTTTAAAGAACCTAACAACCTAGGAATCTAACTCATTAACTTGTCATCATTAATGGCTAAAACCCTATCTTTCTATGGTGATCTAACGTTTATGCAACTTCCGTATTATAAACATCAATCGTGAACTAATCTTTCGATTCTAATTCACATGGCATACAAATCGCATAGAAAAATACAAACTAAATCAAACGTCATGAAGAAAAACTGGAATTAAATTAATCATAAGAGAACTCACATAGTCTTGGATACAATGGTTGAAACACCATGGAAACGAAAAGAAAAGCTACATAATCTACTCCTAATCTAACCTCGGTTCACCCGAGCACAAGGCTCGGGTGACCGGCCTTCAACTCTCCAAGATGCGGCTGTGCTCTCTTTTTGATGTGAAGAAAAATATTGATGAATTAGGGTTGGGGCAACGGCTGTTTAAATAGGAAAATCAAGTCGGTTGCTACAGTAACGGTGCTGGACGCCCGTTTGAATACATGGACGCCCGTCCATTTGCCTTGGACGGAGAGTCAACGCTCGTTTGGCTTGCGCCTGGAGACTCGAATGTAAAATCTCTTTCTAGACGCCTCGTCCACTTCACCGACGCCCGCCCACTATTGAACGCTCGTCGCTTGGATGGACGCTCGTCCATATTGACTTGAAATCGAATTTCTTGATTTTTCCATCTTTATCTTGATTTATTTCTTTCCTTATCTCTTTTATTCTTCCATATCTTTAATTGATCCTCTTCCATCTCGAATTTAGCCTTTTAGGATCATCTTTTCCATCATTAATTGGGTATCTACAAATATCAAAAACATACCAAAACGTAATAATTTCCAAAATAATATAAAAACATCAAATAAACATAAAAATCGATACGTTTTCATATTTAATCATTAAAAACCTCATTTACTCAATATTTGACTATAAGGCCCGATATCTATGAAAATAATCCATATATGGGGGAAATTGATTCATAAAATATATATGAAAATCACTATAATTTGGCCCTAAACAATTACCCCATGGATTTGGTACTGTTATGCTTTGTTTTGCGTGTTTTATAGGAGTACCTTATTCCAGAAGAGCTAAGACATTGATCTAGGCCAAAGAAAGTCATGGGGCTGAGGTAAAATAGTCCATGAAGAGATCTATCAAGAAAACAAGTTGATGTTGGGCTCGATAGCCCGAGGCCCACCACCGACGTATCGAGTTCTTAGGAGACACAAAATTAACCCTACAAAGTTTACTATGTCGTGTAGGGTTTATTTGAGTCATATGTTGGCTAAATTGTGTATATAAAGCCATAGATATCGGTTGTAACATAGTTTTTCATATACGATATAGATTTTTCACATACTTTTACATTATTCATGAATTAAAGATTTAGCTTTTGCAATTCTGAGTTGTTTTCCGGTTCCCGTTCTTCCACGCCGTCTCTAACTTGGGTAGATCAAGTTAGTTCTCCATAACCTATGGTATGAAGCTTTGAACGTTCCTTTATGTCATAGTTATGGTGGATTTGCTTGTATTTACGTGTTGTAGTTGATCTGAATGTGTAACGACCCCATAATTTACCAGAATTAATCATAAGAACCACCGCACTCGATTGAACGGCGGTCTATACCGATGAATCGTGGTAAATTTAGGTCACCTTAATATGGAGATTCAGCGTCAGCTATGTTGATCGATAGGTTTAATTAACAGTAGGTTAGATATGGCCAATCTTCTTATTGTATTCCTAAATTAACATGAAGGACGATAAAGTGAAGTGTTAATTAAGACATAGTCTGGATCGATCTCTAGGAATGTGCTAGTCAATCCCTGAGAGATGGTTAGGCTAAATTACAGTTTTTGTCCTCTAGCTAGACACATTTTTCGATTTTGGTCCTGGTTTTTTCTCCGGCAACAATATTAGTCCTGTAAGTGGTCTTTTTTTTTGCAAAAATAGTCTTGAACGCCGGAAAGACCACTTACAGGATTAAAATTGTCACCGGAAATACCACTTACAGGACTAAAATTGTCGTTGGAAAACACCAATTTTAGTCCCGTAAGTGGTCTTTCCGGCGTTCAGGACTATTTTTGCCAATAAAATACCACTTACAGGACTAAAATTGTCGCCAGAGAAAAACCAGGACCAAAATCGAAAAACATGTCTAGTTAGAGGACCAAAATTGTAATTTAGCCGAGATGGTTAGGGAGGTCTCGGTCTTGAGCTGGCACGTTCTAGTACTTGTTGCGTGTGAGTTAATACAACCAAGTAAGGAGGTTAACTGCACGTAGACGTTTACTGTCCTTTCAATGGAAGTAGACAAGGTTGGGAGACTGCAACCGTAGCTAAAACTGAGTTAATAACTTGTTTGATTGATTTGGGGAACTACTGGGGGAATTACACACGAGGATTAGTTACACCAAGTTGAGGGATAGGTTGGGAAGGGGGGAATACCATATTTATTTCCATTCTTATGTCGGTCAATGACCATCTATGTATTCTTAGTTAGATTAAGTGTGTTTATTCCTAAGTTGCATTGTCTATGTGGGATCGACCTTGATTCGATGTTACTGTAGTACTCTTGCTAGTAGGAGCGACCTCATGCACGACATCAAGTTTTTGCCATTGTTGCCGGGGACAATGGCCAACTTTGGTAATAAATTCTTTTATTTCTAATTAAGAACTATTCTTATTTCTGTTATACTATTTTTAATCAGGGTTTTGAGACGTTATGTATGTTCTTGGAATACTGTGATATCAGTGAGAGAAAATCAGAGCCCGATTCAGCATTGTGCCACTACGATGAATCGAGTTCCATAAATTCAAACTCTGATCATCTCTGTGATTTTATGTTTATCCATGTTAGTTTTTAGTTACTAAGTCCACAGCAGTTGGGTCTGAACCCAACTCAGGCGGAAGTTGCTAACCGTGTTTCGTTTTTTTATTCTGTCTCCTTCGCAGGTAGTACGAAGCACTTCTGATTTGTTCTCAGAAAAGGTTTTTGGGAATTCAAAGTCAAACCAGCATGGTGCCTCGTACCATTTTGAACTTCAGACCAATCTAGATGTATCCCGGATCGAAGGTATGAGAGCAATACCAAGGGGACAAGAAACGGGTGAAAATGGAAGAAGAAGTAGCAAGCACAAAGAGGAACAAGGAAGCGAGCCTGAGGAAGTACGAGGAGTACATGAGAGGTAAGTCTCATATTCAAGTTATTGATGTATCATCTTCCGACTCCGATCCCGAAGAGTATCCTGATTATTTCCTTTTGAGCCCGAGGATTACTCGGACTCAGGCGTAATAGAAAAATTAGGAGACCGAGGTACGTTTAGGTTTCCTATCTCGAAAAATGGCGTATCTTTAGGACTAGGATTTTTTGACTCTGGCTCTAGTTGCAATATCTTACCATTCTCAGTATGACAAGTGGCAAACTTCAAGGGCACATTGGACCAAACGCGTGCCATTTTGTTGATCATAAAGATTACATGGTAAAGATTACACCATATTTCAAGTTTCCCATTGACTTGTTGGTTTTAGAGATCCCAGATGATACGAGTTCGAATGTTTTGTTAGGGCTTCCATTCCTGTCCACTAGCAGAGCCATCCTGGATTATGACAGTGGCGAAATCATAGTTAGGATCAATAATGATGCGATAACTATTAGGATCCTAGAGCCACTGAACAATAGACCTGGGGAGTGCCGTTTGAGTTAGAGTTCGGGGGAGGTCAAGATGTTTGAGATAGAAGATGTTAGGCATAAAAAGGTTTTGGTTAGGACCGGTGAGCAAGAATTCATGACAGTTCTACTTCGGGAAAGAGCGGAAAGAGACCACAAACAAGCGCAACGGGAGGAACAACCTACCTTGTGTAGTGTTGGCGTAGATTTAAAGGATGACAAGGTGGATCCCTTGCAATTAAAAATAATGCTTGGAGTAGACTAGGTAAGCCGATTGCACTGGCCAGAAGGGCTACGAGTGCATGGCAAATAGCTCGGGAACCTACCAAGCAAGACCGTGAAGGTGCCCTACTTGATGGTAAAGAAGCGTGTTTCTTACTTGGCCTTATAACCCAAGAAAGAGCATTCATCAAAAGAGATGGCGGGCACACTTCAGTTAAGGCATCTAGAGTGCAGGTTTACCGGGTAAAACCCCGATAGTCTGACTACAGGAGAAGTCAAAAGGGAAGCCAAACTGATGACTTTAAACATAGAACTACTTCTTACCCATTTTAAGTAGTTGAGTCAATAAAAGTAGCTAGGGGATCGGCAAGCTTTTTTTCGTCCCACCGCATCCAAAAGGCCATAAACCAATAGATGGTGGGAATGTTTTTTTTATTTGTAGTAAAGTAGGTTAGGCAAGTCGGGAAAAGAATGTGGAGAAAGTACATATATACTACAAGAAAACTGAGAAATTACGACGTGCAAAGCGCGTCATAATTTACTTTTTACGACGTGCATCTGCATGTCATATAAATCCATGTAGTAAAACTGAATTTTTTTACGACCTGCATAAATGCACATCGTAAATTTTAGTTACGGCATGCACTTGTACGTCGTAAAATGACAATGATGTGAATGTAATTTCTCGTTTATGGCGTGTTTTGAACGTCGTAACTGATTCCTGCCAACTGGTTTACGACGTGCAATAGCACGTAGTAATTTATAATTTTACAACGTGCTGTACATGTCATAAACTGATTCCCATATCAATTCAAAACATGCTTTTGCACGTTGTAACACACCGAATTTACAATGATACATTTAGGCTTGCGCATCGTATTTATATTATCTATAATGAAATTTTAACAAAATGTCTCAAAGAAAAAGTAATAACTTATTATAAATACAGAGTAGTTGTAAATCAAATATTTTATATAATAAAAAAAATCACCCAACACCCCAAAGTATGCATTACAAATTTCAAATCTAATATACAAAATAACGCTAAACAAGTCTAACAAACGGCATGTCCTCAACTAAAATAAACTAATTTTACTATTGAATCACTAGCATCCTCTTCGCTTTCATCTTGGTTCACGGCTTTGATACGATACGCTTGAATGAGTCTGTGAACATTGAATGGCTAAAACTTCCTACAATAAACCACTGACCTTGCAATGGAAATTCAGCTTCAAGAAAGCATCAAATCATGAATCCTACGGCATGAAACAATTACTCTGATGCCGTAGGGTGTGTGTATGAATTCCTCCTTGGTTAAATTCTTTGTGCCATTCAGAATATGGAAAGTGGAAAACAAATATAAAAATAATATATCTAAGACATGATGGAAATGATACACCAAGAAAACAAGGCATAACGAAAGAGTACATTTGATTCTGAACCTGTTTGAGGGACTTGTTCTTCAGGACATGATGCTTTTATTCTTGACATGGCCTCCTCCTCAAATTGCTCCCGCCCATCAAGTAGAACACTCAGATATTTGTATATATTGCTCTGAATCATGAGCTTAATCTCCACTAATTCCTCGATAGTGAAGTTGGTCCCATAGAGAAATTTAGCCTTGAAGAAATAGTATATTAAGCTTTCAAAGAAAAAATAAGAATATTTGGGAAAAGTAAGCACAATAAGGCGCACTAGATGTGAGAGAATGGCTTAAGACAAGATCTCAATTTTGAAGTAATCCAAGGAAAAATAACCTAATACAACTTATGAGCCTTGCAGCATATGAGCTTTAAAAAACATATCTGCTTATAAATGGTGATGCTTCCTGATCCTTGGAGTCCAATCAAAAGCATATTGTTGATTCTTTTTAGTTACATGTAATTTGGAAGTGTAGGAAAATTACTCGCTTCATCTCTCTAGCTTGCATCAGGTCATACTTTGACATACCCCACCTCAACCAAAACACCTTTCCGAAGTCAAGGTGGAAGAGAAATTAGGATATGAATTGATCATAACCAGGACATAACTTCAAAATTACCATCATAAGTCCCAACATTCGTGATTCTACATGAGATGTGGATTGAAAATTTGGTAATTAATAAAAGCTAATCCAAACAATAAGTAACGAAACTTCAATCTACAGTCTGGTAAAGAAGATCGGATCAGATGAAGTATACAAGGATATGGGGCAAACCTATTTCAGCAACATAATATAATGCGGTATAGCCCCGAAGATTTGCATAGCCAATCGCCGCAGCACCATATTCAATGAGGTAAACACAAGTAGGATGATTATGTGACAGAATCGCTACAAGCAAAGGAGTATTACATGCGTAAGGTCAGGTTTTCAAGGACAAAACAATTGTAGAGCATTTTGTGGTGAGTATTGTGGTAACTGCATTAAAAGAAATAACTTTTTACAAAAATCTTATACTTTGCAACTTCAGTTACTGTATCATACTGTGAAAACAACAGCAACACACACAGAAAAAAGTAAACAAACTAGATATGTTGCAGAACATTTCTAATAATTCAGTCTTTGAGTGCCAAAGCATCTCTAAGGCAGATCATAGATAATGACTGCAGCTGCAAAACTTAGTCAGGGCTTACAAACAAAGATAGAAATTAGGAGATGCCGTGAATACAAGCATAAGCTCTCAAATGATATGTATCCAGAAGTTGTCAAAGATATCCAATGATATGTATACAAACAAAGATAGAAATCTAAGGCTTCAAGTTATCAATGATCACAGATACATTTCTTCAAGAGTAAAACCTCCTCCCTTACCCCAAACTGAAGCTGGCTATCACAAAAATAATGACACATCAAAACAAATCAAATTTCAGTATTTGGACTGTAAATCAATGGTAAAAAATGTGGTTTAATCTAAACTTAGGTTGGAGTGTAGATAAAATATTTTAGAAGAGGAATAGTCTCAAAGAGACTATATGGGATAACCTCGATGTTGCTATGTCCCAAGCATCTAAGAAAATCAAATATAAAATAACCATACAACATGATTATTGATCCATAACCAACAAAGGCTCTACCTTAATTTGGTAGTCCTACTATTACTCAGTAATAAATGTTTTCATGGCTTTGAAACAGGGGAACCATCACTGTTTGACCATCTTTAAGTTTATATGGAACCTAAGAATTGATAGGACACACAAGATATGTAGAATTTAGCGGACAAAAGTAGATGAATCTAAGATTGAGTAACAAAGAAACATGAATAGATAGATTCATGGTAAGAAACACATATTCTGCTTCATGACAGTAAAACAATATCAATACAACAATTATGGCACAAAGAACCACAAACTTACATGCTACTGTTTTTAAGTGCAGTCAGAACATTGAAGCCACATAAAGATCAGAATAAAGTTGAATGATTCGAGAAGCATTATTGGAAACAAAAGAATGATGCATCAAAATCTAAGAAAGATGTTCCAGAATAATGATTGAATAAAGCTAGTTCGGACAGAGAAAGTTAGATCTACCATTCTACAGAACTAGATCGAAAAGCACACACCTAATATACGAGCGGATTAAAGCTATTCAGAACAAAGTGGAAAATATTCAAGATACAATAACAAAACAAAAACAATGACCAGTAAAAAGAAGAAAACGTGAATTAAATGGGGAAATGAAGAATGCGAGAAGAGATTACTTGTCCAAGAACTCCTTGTCTACGACAAAAGAGATGTCGAGGACCGGATTCCCCATCTCCAATAGGATTCTTTCGTAGTTTTTTTCAGCTACAACTGGTTTGAATTAATCTTACAAAAAGTAACAAAATGATCCTCGTGTACTTCAGTGGCCATAGAATGAGGAAACAAGGGGAAGAGGAACGGAATCTAGGGTTTAGGGATGAAATTTCTCCAGAGCGTTTTCTTATGTAGGAGGCGCAACTTGTTTTATATCCTGCTAATGGATTCACGACGTGAAATAAAATCACACCATAATTTTAGTCAGTAACATGATAAAATCTCTAAAACACAATGCGCAAAATGTAGAACGTCGTATTGTAAAACATTTATGACGTGCATTAATTTCTTATTTTCTTGTAGTGAGGGAAACATATTGACTTAGGAGTCAAAAAGAAATGAGAAGTGAAGTGAGATTAACTGGAGGATATATTGAATTGAGGTTTGAAAAATGTGAAAGAAGGTGCCCAGAATTTATCGTAACACCTCGGTAAATCGAGTTTGAAAACCCCTAGTTCCAGGGTCAGAACTGAATCTATACACACTTGATAACGTATGGTGTGCATGCGCTGCATCGGGCATGGAAGCATTGAACCTTCCGCACCATTTTCCCATTTCTCCACCAGCTCTTCCTTTCCCAAACACCCTCTCACATCAATCAACCCTCAATCATCTTACCCATTAATTTCTCTCACTCCCTCACTCCACCTCTCTACCTTCATTTCATTTCTCTATTTAAACACAGCATTATCACCACCATTTCTTCACCATTTCAAATAACCAAATCTCCAGCATCTTCTTCTCTATTTTTCAGCCACCACAACACTACCACAAACCACCACTTACAATTGCCCAACCAACCATCAACCTACACAAAAGACTCCATTTTCATTGCTGCTGTTGCTACTTCCATTGTAGGTGTTGTTCTTCATCTTCTTCATCATATGCAACAAGCTTCCAAAACAGCTCTCATTTTCAAAATCCGATTTAGCACAACAGGCTCTCGATATATCGAGCCCTGTTCAGGATAGCACCAACAACTTATAGTTCACATAGTATCCAGAAAAACCGGCCTTCATTAAATGGGCATCACTGCCGGTAAAGCGAGCCTCATTTTCAGCCCAAAATCAGATTTTCAGCAGCTTCTATTCATCCATTTCTATGACCCCAAAACATAGCTGTACCAGTCGCCGTCTTAGCTGTCAGCATGTAGTCCAAGGATATGCCAATCCTTTGATTGATGGAGTTACACAATTTGCTTCATTGTAGATTTACGAGTCGTTCCGAGGTCATTGTAACATGCATATGACGGACTCCGTTTTCAAGCCTCTTAACATGTATTCGACGATCCATACTATGCCGCTCCAGGCTTAACGAAGATGAGTTCCATTTTTGTTTTTAATCATTTCATCATTTGGGAAAATGTATCGATTAAGTGGAAGCAAGGGACATCACTTAGCTTTTGGCATTGTCATTTGCTAAATAATCATATGTCTCAATTCCCTTTGACGCATTTCTCACCATTTCTACTTTTGATTGGTTTTCGATAAGAGTGTAAAAGGAATGAGTCTTTGATCTTTTGGAGCAAATTAATTACATCTTCATTTCATAATGAATAAATGGAAGTCATACCAATATTTGAAGTAGTTGCGTATTAACCGCATATTGTTTTCACAAACCGCCCATTTGAGCACGAATACCTTACTTTCGTTAGTGTGTAGCTAGATGACACATTATTTTTACTAGAATTGACTTAGTTTTTCCGAGTTTTTCTCTACCTATTGTCATTAAGGTCAAGTTGTGGATCTCGTAAGGGCTAAGGAAAAACAGATTTGGTAGTTTATCAAAGAGTGGACAGTGAGGATAGATTTTTGAGAGTTCACCCGCCAATAAAAGAGAAAAATAAAGAAACAATTATTATCCATATATATGCTATTTCATTCAAATTGGCATGTGGGAAGCGAATTTGGAGTAGTATGGCTGCCATGCAACTGTTTGCACAGGACCTTAGAGGGTAGTATTGCCTCTTCTCCAGCTCCACCACAAACACAGTCTACCCGACTACAAAAACAAAAATTGTCCTTGGCAAATCCTAGACCAGATTGCTTCACAGTCAAAACATTTGATTAAAATCAAAGTTGCCCTCAGAATCAAGTAAATGATTCATGCTTGTGGTTCTTCAAAGTGTTGATTTCTTGATAAATTCTTTGTAGCTGGAACACTTGGAAGAAATCTTGATGTATTCTTGGTGAGCACAATAATAGCAAAAGATGAACATAACTTAGGCAACTCGAATTTTATTTCTAAAATTTTTCCTGTTTTTGATTATGCCAAAACCCTCCTAAAAAGAAAAGCTTAACGATAAAAACAATGTAAAATAGAGTAAAACTGGAAACTTGATATATCATTAGAGTTTTAAAAAACTGGAATAAGTTACACAGCGGATTAAAAATTGAAAACATAAGCTTTCAAGCTTGTTGTGATTGTTTAACTCTGATATACAATCATTTCTTATCATATAGCTTATATTCAGTTTCTAAAGTTGTGTCTTCTTAGGATAAGGTTCTGTTCTAATCAACTTGCCTTGACTACTTCAATTTTCTCCATAAGGCTAACATGGGAAGATCATCATTGTCCCTGTAGTAACTTTCAAATTCATCAAGATGAACGTTGGAATTGCACATTATAAATAAGGACTTTACTACAAGGATCAAACACCTAATTTTTGAATCGAGAAATCAAGAATCTGAGAATTAACAAGCCTAAGTTATGTTCATCTTTTTCTATTATCGTGCTCTCCAAAAATACATCCAGAATTCTTCCAAGTGTTCAAGCTACAAAGAATTTATCAAGAAATCAACACTTTGAAGAGCCACAAGCAAGAATCATTTACTTGATTCTGAGCCCAACTTTTAATTTAATCAAAGGTTAAGACTGTGAAGCAATCCGGTCTAGTATTTTTCAAGGACAATTGTTGTTTTGTAGTCGGGTAGACTGTGTTTGTGGTGGAGCTGGAGAAGAAGGCAATACTACCCTCTAAGGACCAGTGCAAGAAGTTGCAGAGCAACCATACTACCTATTCTATTGTTTCTTAGATAGTGAAGCTAGGGATTAGCCAAGGACTATCATATTAGGACTTTTTGTAACTAATATACCTCAAAGAGTTCTAGTGAAATTTTCCTCCGACATCACAGGGGAAGAGAGGACTGAAAGGATTACACCACCTGAAAACTCTACAATTTCTTGCCTTATTTACTTTACGCATTGCACTTACTATATTTACTTTTCAGTACTTGTGATTGATTTTATTCAGTTTTTCCAAAGCATACAGAATTGATTGTTATTAACACATCTCACAAACTAACATTCATTAGAATTCAGTTTTGCATAACAAGCTTTTTAATACATACAACAAGATAGGTTAAAAAGGCTAAAACTTAATCCGCTGCCGGGTAACACAGTTTCAACATAAGCCAGTTTGACTTATTCTCAGTTCAGTTATATTAACTCCACACATATTTAAAACTGAACCTAATCTGTTTTTAAGTCTATGCTTTTGGTAACAAGTTTATTCACCCCTCTCTAAACCTGTGTCATCCTTTTCAAGGGACCAACATAGTGTACGATGCGCGAACCTCGCACAAATAAATACACCTGATAAATGCGAGCCTTGGAGTTGGAGTAGTACTCGGTTCTCGATCTGCCTTACCCAGTTGACTTGATCTATAAATTGATAATATGAACAATTCAAAAGAAAAGTCTATGGCGTAAAGGGACAAACATTCTCGAGATTTACTAGCAAGACTTAAGTTGATATAATGTGATTATGTTTCCATAGTTGACACTTGTGAGTTATTTTACACACACTGGTTCATGGATTTGTGATTAATGCGTTGCTTATGGAAAATGGTCGGCATGATTCTTGTTTTGAAGTTGTGACGCATAGTAGTTTTTAATTAACTTGTATATTGGTCCAAGGTTTCATTTTCTTTTACCTTTTTTCTCGGGACATTAAAAAGCTAAGTAGGGGGTAGTTGATATGCTATTTAGCACCTTAAAATTACACCTTTGTTAACCCCGAATTATTCTCGAGAGAGGAAAGATAGTTGATCACACCATAACTAGTACTATAAATACACCCTTATCTAACCTGAATTATGCTAAATTATTAAATAATAGTCAGATTATTGTATGAAATATGTGTTAATTGCCTAATGTCGGTTCTTTGATCGTTAATTCTGCATATTTCTATTTTATCTCAATATTTGGTGTTGTTCGACCTCATTTTATGTGATTTTCAGGAGTACCATATTATGGGGCTGAAGAGAAGCGGATCTGGATTAAAAGAGAACATTGGGCCCAAGTCTAGAGAAGAGAATACAAAGTCTGTTGGGCCAGAAAGAAAAGAAAAAGGCCAGAGGCTGCGGAAACCATAACCGCATCCACGGCAACTTGAGCAATACGAAATCAGAGGATCCTTATTTTGTGTTAAGTCGGTTAGGGTTAGATCAACTAGGTCGGTCTACAACTCTATATAAAGAATGTATCATATTTGTTATAAAAGAAATATAACATACTCACATACATATACTCTCATATACTTTAGTCATTTATTAGATTCATGAAATAAGAGTTTGTGATTTTCTTTTGAGTTATCATCTCCAATCCATCAACTAGCTTGAGTTGATCAAGCTAGATCCTCTATTCATAAAGGTATGAAGCTTTGAACGTTCCTTCATATTTTAATCATGTTAGATTAAGTTAGATTAACGTGTTGTAATTAATTTGCATGTATAAACGAATCGTCATTAATTAGAATGACCAGAATAGAATGATGTAGATTTTAGAAATTGGAACCACCACCACCGCGACGGCGACAATCTATATCGTAGCCACGACACACCATTTAAGTCACCCCAAACTGATGATTTAGCATCATCTACGTTGATCGACAGGTTTAATTCACAGTAGGTTAGATCTGGCCAATCTACTTATTGTACATTGTAAATTAACATGCGAGACGATAAAGTGAAGTGTTAGTTAGAACATAGTCTGGATGAATCCCTATGAACGTTCTAGTCAATCCATAATATCTGCTTAGGGAGGTTCTCGGTCTTCAGCTGGTACTTCCTAAAACTTATTGCGTGTGAGTTAATACAACCAACGAAGGAGGTTAAATGCATATAGAAATCTATTGTCCTTTCAATGGAAGTAGATAAGATTAAGAGATTGCACCCGTTGCTTAAAACTGAATTAGAACACGTTATGGTTAAACAAAGAAATTACAGGGAAAAGTAGACACAAGGAATAATTGCACCAAGTTAGGTGATCGGAGAGGGGTGATACACCAATTACTTTTATGTTCTTATGCTGGTCTAGGGACCGCTATGTGTCTTCTTGGATAGATTTATGAACTATTATATGTGTTGCATCGTCTCTATGGGATAGACCTTGACTCGCCTCTACTATGCTATGATTGACCTAGTACTCTTGCAAGTATTATGTGAGTACTCGTGGCTTACACGCAGATCAAGTTTTTGGCGCCGTTGCCAGGGACAATGGCCAATATGGATAATAGTTTCATTAATTCTAACTAAGAATTTTTTGCTTTATGTTCTTTTCTTTTTTTTTTTTGGAATCTGAGTCTGTTATGTATCGATCCTGTATAGTTTTACGATCGGAAGAGTTGAAACGGCTTATGAGATGGCGTCATATCATGCCGCAGCCGTGAGATTCTGTTACTCAGATTCTGAACGCTTCTCTGTTTTTCTATGATTACCCTTGAACGCGTGTAAGACACTAATGTCGATATTACTGGCAACAATACTAGGTACATCATACTATAGTAAATGTGAGTCAAGGTCGATTCCATAGAGGCAACACAACTTTAACTATAAATGATTCTAAACTAATTTAGAAGCAACATATAGGTGGTCGTTGACCAACAATGAACATGAAAGCAACTTGGTATTTCTCCCCTTCTTCTCACCGATCTACTAACTAGGATTAGTTAATCTTTATATTTACTTCCCCACATAATTTCCTTAAATTAATCGAGCGAGCTTTTGATTTAATTATAAGCTATGGGTGCAACTCCTAACCCTATCTACTTCGACCATGGTAGTAGACAATCTATGTGCAATCTAGCCTCCTTAATTGGTCCGTAATAGCCCGTAAGCATAAAGAACTAGAATTGCCAATATGGAGCACTAACTCATACCGCTAACCTGCCTAGTCAGCTGTCGACACTGATCAGCACGTTCTTAAGGTCCATCGAGACTATGTCCAAATTAACACTTCAATATTCACATTTCATGTTAATTTTACGATTAGAATAAGTAGATTGGCGAAATCTAACCTACTACTCATTAAACCAGTCGATCAATGTAACTGTAGTGAATCCTCCAGATTAAGTTTTCTAAATATCGCCTCGGTAAACCGGTATAGACTGCCGGTTTACCGGGGACAGCTTTTCTAAATTCCGGATCTACATTACTCAATTACTATTAATCTAAGTAAATCATGAGGGTGTTAAACATGCAGATTAACTAAAACACATAAATACGAACAAATCTACCATATTGAAGACAAAAAAGAACATTCAAAGCTTCATACATTCAACAATTGAGATCTAGCTCGATCTACTCAAGAGTGATGGTAGAGAATGGGAGAAACCTAGAAATAACTCCTCAAAAGCTTGGAATAACTTTATCTCATCAAATTGTATATAAAAGATTGAATATAATTGAGTGCTTATGAAAACTTATATAAAACTTCGGCTAATGCGGCTTCATAGAAACCCTAACCGACCTAGTTGATGCGGCAGAATTGATTTCTTGTTCCTCAAGGCCCTCGGTTTATCGGACCAAGCCCTCGGTAAACCGGGCTGAATTTTCCTCTTTTTCTTCAGCAGATTTCTTCTTGGACTTCTTTTACTCGGCCCAACATACCTCTTTTGGTCCAAATCCATTCGCCAATGCACCAGATTTGGTAAATCCTATAAAACACATAAAACGAGACAAAACACTACCAAATCTATGGGAAAATAACATAGATGCAGAATTACGATCCTAGGAATATGCACATAGCATTTAACACATATTCCACATAATAACGAGCCTATCTATCCTCTCTTGAGCAGAATTCGGGGTGAATAAGGGTATATTTAATGGTACTATTTAGGGTATTATCAACTACCCCCCAATTAGATTTTGATCATCCCGAGCAAAAAAGGAAAAAAAGAAACGACACTCTGATCAGTATACAAGTTAATTAAAAGAAAATATGCCTCACAAAGTCAAGATCAAGATCATGCCACTTATATCCATCAGTAATGCATTAAACACTATTCACGTCATGAGCCAGTGTGTGTGCAATAACTTTCACAACCGCTTAGTAATGCAGGCAATCTCACATTATATCAACCCGTAATCTAACTAACCAGTCTGAAATATGTTATTTATTATTCAAATTAGCTGGAAAGACGGATCGAGAACCGAGTATATATTACTCTTAGGCTCGCGTTTATCAGTCTATGCAAAAGTCATGCGTTTTATTCTCCATCGACTCAATTTTTGCCAAAGAGAATATAGATGTATATTTTTCAATGTACTTCTCTTTCTTAGCGAGTGGACTCTCATAAATTTATCTATCCTCACGGTTTCACTCTTGATAAACTACCGAATCAGAAATTCCTTTGCCTTTATAAGCGTTGGTGGAACGTAATTCGGGATAAGGCCAAGGTCAACTCTAGTCAAAGTAATATGCTATCGACTACATACCAAGAAAAGCGAGTTAGACGTGCTTAAAACGGTGGCTCATAACATAATATGCGCTTAATACGCCAATACTTCAGATGTGGGCACTTACCTTCACTTGTACATCATGGAACAAAGATGTAGTCAATTAAGTCAAAAAGATCAAAGATATCATATTTTTTCAAAATTCTGTCGAAATGAATCAATGTGTAGGTGGCGAACAGTGCATCAAAGAGAATCAAGATAATCACGTAATTCACAGAATATAATGCTAAAAATCTACGTGACGTCCCGTACCCCCCACTTAATCGAAACCGTGTCCCCAATGTGTAAGATGAAAAATAAAAAATGAAAAGAAACTTAGCTTCGTTAAGGGTGGAGCCAAAGAAGAAGTGGATCGTCGCATAAATCATCAGGCTTATGTAATTAGTCCGTGAATAATCTGTGCTAAGTAACTCAAACAAACCAAGAAGAATAGTGGTGATAGGAAATCTTATAATAAAATTGCGGCAGTAAAAGAAAAAAATAACTAACTCCAAACAATTTAAGCCGACAAAATCATTATATTCTCAATAACCCTGCTACATTATTTGGTAGGAAAAAAGAAAAAAAAATAAATAAATAAAGAAAATGGAAAATAACAACAATGAAAAGAAATAAAAACTAGTCTTCATCATAATAATCCTCTCAGTCATCTCTAGGCTCGAAACTGGGAGCTGGTGCAGAACTCGAGGCAGCAGCGGCGGAAGAGGAAGCTCCGTGACGTGGGGCAGTCCTAGGTGGTCGGGTCAATGGAGGAACTCCTAGAAAATCTATAATTCTATCCATCTTGAGATGCAGACTTGCAATTCTCTTGAGTGCTCCTCTAGCAAGGCTCTATGAGATCGAGGTGCTCTATGGACTGGAGTACGCTCTCTCTTCTCTCGAACCGACCCATCTCGGTACTCGTTCAACCTACCGTGAACTGCTAATCAACTCAGGGTCTTCCCAATCGGCACTAATGAGAACTTTCACCTCGTCCTCCAGAGCAAACATGTCAATCATCGGCCCATATGGCAACTGTTCGTGCTCAGACGTAGCGGCAATCTCATGAATACGGCTATGCATCAGTAGACCGATGTTGACTGGAGATCCCTGCTCCAGATAGAACATCAACTCCGCCCTCTTAGTGGTGACAAAGACCGTGTGCTTGGTCGGTAGAAGGTGGGCACAAACAAATCGGCTAACAATCTTCCGATCCCAAGATAATTCACTCTCTAAGAAGATGGTGGGGGCTCCTATAGGGTTGCGGTTCCATTGCACCCAAAGTAATCAGCTATCATCTGTATCCTCTCAAGATCTTCAACATTGTTCGAGGATGTGTACTCGTCTGGGCCCACTGGTGGGTTGCGAACCCCCTAATACTCGTCGATCTGCTCAATCGAAAAATCAACCTTTACTCCATGGACCATCGCAAAAGTAGCTTCTGGGTTGTGGAAAAGATAAGCATATAACTCTCTTAACACCGTACGTTGAACCGCACCAGTGCCTCAGCCATATACAAAATGTCTTGTACTTGTAGGGCTTTCGGCAAGATCGTCCAATTCTATCCTCGTTCTCGGGAAACCGGTCTTCCGTTCCAATGCTCTCAGAACGATTCATAAATCTCAAGAGAATGAAATTACTCAACCCCGTCTATCAAGGTGTTAGCATCTCCATGTAGAAAATATTGACCACTTGGATGAGGGGTTGTTCTGCTATGCATGGGACCCATTCTGAATGAAAACAGAAGCTGATGATGAAACTTAATCTGAAAAAGGTACTCTCAGTAAACCGGAGGTATGCCTCGATTTACCAGCCTGAATTTTCAAGGTTTCTTTCTGGAATTGTGCTCATATACTGGAAAATGACGAACTGCAGCACTTCACTATTGCACCAGCACTACGAATCAGCAACATGGATGGAAAAGATTGTGTTTTAGGTTGTTGAAATGAAAGGAAAAAGGTTGGGTTTTGGTGGATGTCTGGTGGCGATAGTGGTGGTGATGGTGGCCAAATTATTTTTAGAAAAAGATGAAATGGAAGAAGTGTGGTGATTTGAGAAGATGATACTAGATGAGAATGATGATAATGGTGATAGAAAGGTAAGTTAAATAGGAGAAATGGTGGAAGGTGGAAAGATTTGGTGGGATATTGGGTAGAAGAGTAATTAGGGTGAGGGATTTGAGGGGGTGATTGATGGGATTGAGGTGGAGTTATGGTGGAGTGTAGAAAAGGATGAAAAGTTGGAAAATAGGGAAAATGGGACGGTTTTTGCTGACTGGTGGTGTCTGAGGCAACGTGTGTCCTCCATGTGTCTCTACAAATTCTGCTTTTCAATCTGACCCTCAGAAATTTTAAAATCTTAGCTCGGTAAACCGGAGGTGACCCCCGGTTTACCATGGCTGCTTTTCCCCAGATTTCTCCGTACTCCTTCACTACACACTTTAATTAATCTCACTGCTCAATCCTGACAACAAATTGACTAGTCTCTTACTCCTTTTGTTGCTATCTCTGACTCGATCCTAACCTACTTCACTAGAATCCACAACGAGTAAAGAAAACCTTCCCAACAACGATCGGTTTCAAGCCTAAGGGTGCGGTAGGATGAAAAAAAGCTCGTCCCTTTATCCTGCTACTTTTATTCACTCCTAATCTAACTAAGGGTTCAAGGGAATAGTTCTGAGTTTAAAGTCGTCTGCTCGACTTACCTTCGGTCCTTCAATCTGTCAGAAGTCGGGGCCTTAACTAGCCAAACTTGCATCTTCGAGGTCTTAACAATCATGTGTTAGGTGTAGTGCCCGAAAGACAATTTGTGTAATTGATTTTTTTAATGGATAACATAATTTATCTCACCTTATTACTTGCTTTGTGCTTGTAAGTAATACACTGCTGCAAACCATAAGTATATCAATATGTGACCGCTTAACTCAGTGTATGGCATGCACGTGAGGATTGAGTTAGTGGTGATGTACTTAAACAGTTAATCCGTGGTGAACTTAATCAGAGTTTAGGGTCTAATGATTAAACACCAGTAATGCGCCCAGAACACCTTAGGGTGTGATAGTCTTATCCAGACTGTCGGCAGAGGGTACATAAGTGGGGCATTTATATATGATGGCATTCATATAGGACTGGACCGATTTAATCTGGGTTTCTAGATATAATTCCGTAATCGAGAAAACTTATTAAATAATTAGATGATCATATATGGAATGACCTTAATCCTGTGGTGATCACATGGTACTGCTTGTCTCGGGGTAGTGTTTTATGTGTTAGTTAAGGATCGCTTTGATATGTGATCTGAGTCACTTCTCGTTGTCTCTATTCCATGACGAGTGAGTAGTTCTGTGTTTCACATACAAGGAATCCATTCCTTCCTGCGGGAAGTAGAGAGACAATCCCCTTATTTCTTAGCCCTAAGAAAATGATCGAACCCGGGAGTTCATATTAGACTAATTAGCTACTAGTCCGGTATGTGAACTAATTGATCACTAGAGGTTAATGGTAAATAAGGATAAGATATTCTGAGTCGGGTTTACGGAGACTTCCCACTCTGAATGGACAGTCTATAGAGGGTTAGTCCGTATGTAATAAAAAAATGGACGCTGATTTACTCATAGGATTGAGTGTAAGTATATATCTATAATTGGTAGAGTTCAGTTTCGGGTTTACGGTGGCGTAATCCTGGATTTAATAATTTATGTGTGAATATTCTGTTCGATGAATATTTTACATAATTTATTGGAGCTACTGGTTATGGGTCCATGGTCCCAACGTGGCTCCTATAATACGAGTGTTTTCTTGTTATTGGGCCTTAGTGATAATTAATTGAATGGGCCAATTAATTGATATGCGAAGTATTATTTAGTTGGGCTAAATAATATAATACACAGAAAATACATTTTCTTTGTGCCTAAAACCCTAAGGTGTGGCGCCTCCCTTTCATAAAATGCAAGAATTGATTTTCTTGTGTGATTAATTATTTACTTGGTAAGTAATTAATTAATAAAAGATAATTGATTTGTAATTGATTGATTGATTAATCACAATCTTTTATAAATGGAATTATCTTTTATTGGGATTTCTTTTTAATTGTTTATTTAATTAATTAGAAACTTGGAGGCCAAGGATTTACTCTCTTATATAAAGAGAGTTCTTCCAAGACATATGAGAGACGAAATTTTCGACATACACACATAAAATAGAGAGAAAAACTTGTTTCTTGTCTTGGGTTTCTGGTTGAAGAAAAACTTGTAGTTTTTCTTGATGCATATGAAGGAGGTTTCAATTCCAAGGACCGTTGTCCACCAACCGCCGTTTGAAGAACACGTTGGAATATTTTGGCTACTCATCCAACTATTTTTATGTAGATCTAAACCCCCTTGTAGGATGTTTAGATCCTTTATTTATGATATGTAGTTTATAGATCATGATCCATCCGTTGCGCAAAGATCTGTTTTGTACTGATCTGAGCTCCTACATCCTTCATGTGGTATCAAAGCGAGGTTCCACGATCTATGAATTATATTCATAGTAAACGATTTAAAAGGAGTTGAATTGCATGTAGATATTTTTTTAAATATGCATATATGATTGGTTGTTGTGGTTGAAAAGATGGATTGGGGTTGGCACTGTTTACCCGTTATATCTATTGTAAACTCATATAAAATCGTTATATGAGTATAGGAAATTTTGTAATTTATTTGTCGATGTAATTTTTAAATTTCCTATAAATAGATCTGTTTTGTTTCTGTTCGGTTTTTCTGTTTTTTCCGTTGATTGAGCCATTGAAACAAAAATCCTTCCAGTCAAAAAAAAGATCAAAATTTGATGAACAAGCCCTCAAAATTTGGTGTCGATCGGAGTCCGTCTCGATATCAGATCGCTACAATAAAGTTCTTCTTTATAATAAAAGCACGGCGACCAGCCAAAAACCCTAGCTGTGAGTTCGTTGAATTTCTGGAAGAGTTTGAACGTTGAGACAAAGATCCGACCGTTCAGATTGACTAAAATTTAGTTATGAAGAAGCCCTAAAAATTTTAGGTCGATCGGGATTTCTCTCGATGCCTGATCGGCAACGGGAAGACACTGCTGCGCTGTAGTTATAAACAGATTCAACAGTTGGATCGGCGGATTGCTGGAGAAAATTGGGCCATCGAAACTCGGATCCACAAAGTTTAGTGACAATCAGAGTTTGTTTGGCTGCCCGATCATCGATGAAATGGATCAGCAGCAGATTGTATTAGAAACTAGTAACCCTAGTGTTGGACTTATTTTTAAGTTTTGAAGATGAGTGCCAGACTAGCTGTTATAGTGCAAAGGCAAAAAGATGTGTAGATCAAATGTATAGGTTTATTAGAGTTTGATCTTTGTATAGGTTTGATCAAACAAGCACTGTAAAGGTCAGCTGACTTGTTTCAGCAGACTAGTCTAGGTCAGTATGGTAGTTAGGTCATTAGACTTTTCTAGAACCTGCTGAAGACTGAAGGCTGAGGGCTCAAACTCAGTTAATGAAGGCTAAGGGATCAAACTTAGTGATTAAAGTCAAGAATATGCAATCAGAATTTAGTCAAGTCTGTGATGACCTAAACTGATTCCATATACCTTGTGTAGAAGGTCTAAGTTCCATAAGTCGGATGAAGTTTGGAACTTTGTTATAATTGAAAAGGTGTAATCTAACTTCACAATTAAAAGTTAGATAAAAGAAATCATCTGCATTATATTTGGTACACAGCAAATTGTTGTTCAGCAGACTGATAGGCATTACAGCAGACTGATGAACCTGCTGATAATATACCTCGGTTAATTCAAGATTACATTGGAGGATTACATGGATAAGGACATCCAACTACCTCTGATTTATCAAACAAATCAAGGGCTGAGATTAAAAAGACGTTGGGATGATTCAAGACTTTATCCAATGGTTAAAAGTCAAAGGTGAATGACGCTTTGCATGTCAAAGGAATTTCGGCAGTGTGGAGTCACCCTATGAATAGTGACAGAAAGCAAGTCAAATGGGACAAAAACTAGGAACGGTTATATTTGAATTTCAAATAGAAGTCACATGCATTCCTACCTATAAATAGAGGACTTTCAACTCAGAAAAAGAAGAGGATTGATAAAAATTTTAAGAGAAAAATATAAGAGATAATTCTGAGCTGCAAGAACACCCTGCTGAGCTTAACCTTACTGATCCAGAGAAAATCTTCAAGTGTTTTCTGTATTAAAAGCTACATCAAGTTTACACACTTGAAGACGGCAAGTCATTGATTATATCATCCTAGTCAAGTTGCCATCTTTGAATCATTTACTTGATTCATTCTTTATTTTATAAAGAACTCTGAAGACAATGAAGCATTTGTTGGGTGTGAAAATTTGTTGTTTGTGGTGGAGTGGTGAAGAGGCAATCCTACCCTTCAAGGACCAGTGGAAGACTTTGGAGCAGCAATCCTACATGTTCCAAGTGTTCAGTTTGTGAAGCCATAGTTATTGGTGAAGGACAAGCAACTTAGGAATCTTTGTAACAGCTACATCAAAGATCTCTAGTGAATTACCTCCAACATCACAGGAGAAGAGTGGACTGACAGGATTACACCACCTGGAACCACTATAAAATCTACCTACTTACTTTCTGCACTTACATTCTGCATTTAGTTTACCATACACATCAACCTACTGAATCTAGCAACTGAAATCACACACTCAACACATCAACCTAAGTAATAAGGCTTAATTTTTTATATAAATCCGCTGCACAAATTCAGTAAACTCAACCATCAGTAGACTACTGGTTATCAACAGACTACTGAGGTATCAGCAGACTGCTGATGTTGCTGAGTTTGTTAACTCCAAAAGTTTTAAGTGTTAAGTTTATTCACCCCTCCTTCTAAACTTAACCAAAGCCTTTTCAAGGGACCATCAATTGGTATCGGAGCATTCCTTACATTCAAGTAATCCTACTTGTTGTACTTGAGAAAATACTTTGAAACTTTTTCAAATCACTGATTTTCAAATACTTGCATCATAGATAACAACCAGTATGCTAGAACTATGCTGATGTGTTCTCTAGATAGATTTGATGAATATAAACGTCGAATGCAGGCTTATCTTGCTGCAACTCATGATGAAATGATGGATGTGCTGACAGACGGACCACTGGAGATTGTCAAAGCTGTAACAGTGGGAGATGAGACTCAGTACATTCCAAAACCAAAAAGAGAATGGAATGCTGAAGATAGGAAGAGAGCAAACCTCAACAATATTGCTATTGATATTATTTATAGAACCTTGGATAGCAATATGTACATGAAAGTTAAAGATTGCAAAACTACAAAGGAACTTTGGGACAAGATACAGTTGATCTATGAAAGCACTGATGCAATAAAAAAGAATAAAATCAGTGTGGTCAAAAAGAAGTTTCAAAAGTTCAAGATGCTACCAAATGAAACCATTGAGCAAATGGAATCAAGATTTAATGCTATCCTGGATGAACTTACTCTACTGAGTGTAAGCTATTCAAAAGAAGAAATAAACACAAAAATCTTGGAGGCTCTACCTGCAAAAGAAGTTTGGAAAATGAAGGTGACTACAATAGAAGAAATGAGAAAGCTACATGAAGAAGACACCTTCAAGTTGTTTTCAGATCTTAAATCTTATGAATTTAGCAAAAAGCTTGTACCTGAGACTGAAAAAGAAGAGCCAAAGACCACTGCATTGGCTGCTTCACATCAAGAAGAAACATCAGGAGGACAAGATGATCTGCTGGATGAGATGCATGAGCAGATTGCCCTACTGAGCAAGAAAATCAGGATGATGAAGACTGGAAAGGCCAATTCAAGAAATTTCACCAAGAGGCCTACTGAAAGGAAGAAAGAAGAACCAAAGAAAGACAATGACTATCTGTGCTTTCATTGCAAGAAACCAGGACACTTCAAACCTGACTGTCCTGAGTTAAAACAAAGTAAGGAACCTGATTATCTCTGTTTAAACTGCAAGAAGCCTGGACACTTTAGACCTGATTGTCCAGACCTACTGAAGAACATGAGTCAACAAAGAAGACATGGCAAGAAGGCTATGGTTGGTGAAGATGAATCAGGGTATGAAGTGGAATCTGAAAAGGGAAATCATTCAGATGACACAGCATTGGTTGCTGATATGGAAGATTATGCTTTGATGGCTAATATGGATGAAACTGAGGAGGTATACAATATTGTATCAGTAAACACTCCTGCTGGAAGTGACTGTGAATCAACTTGTGGTTCAAATCCTAGAAATTCTAACAATGAGTAGACTTTGGATGCCATCCTCAATCAACTGAGGAAAATACAATCTGTTTATGAGATTGTGAAGGCAGAAAAAGAAGCTCTTCAAGTAGAAGTTGGAAGATTGAATGCTGAATTAAGGATTCTAAAAGGTAAGGAAAAAGATGTTGGATAGAATCAGTATAAGCCTACTGAACATCCAGTAGCCTCTGAATCTGCTGATCCATCTTGTTCCTCTACTGCATACAAATCTGGAAAGCCTTATGGTGATTGAACAGGGCTTGGATTTAGGACTCAACAATCCAAAAAGAGTGGATCTAGTAAGGCTACTAAACCTAGTGCCATAATTGGTCCTAAGTTTTTACCTGCACAAGATCCAACCCCCAGTAAGGTTGCTGAAGCAGTAAAACCTACTGAGAATGCTTCAAGGAAGCAAAATCAGAAGTCAAAGAAGTCAATAGCTCCTAATAAAAAGAACAAATCCAAAAATAGAATTTGCTTGTGCCTTCTAAGTCACGATAGCACACTGCTACCAAGTCTCTTTGGACCACAAAAAGGTAAAGGTTAGAAATATTCCAAGGATAAGAATCCTAAATCTAAAAATGTTAATCATTCTAGGGATACTTATCTCAGGGGGAAAGGTAGATTGTTCCCTACTGATGATGATTGGAATCTTCCTGTACCTGCTGCTAGAAACAACAAGTATAACCATGCTGCTAGGGTAGAATCTAAGCAATGGAATCAGCAAAGAACTCAGCAGAGGACTTATAAAAGGCCTCAGCAGGGACCTCAGCAGACTCCATACTACAGGGCTATTCCTAACATACAGCAAACAAATGGTTATGCTAATGCTTCTAACAACAAAAGTCACTTCAAACAACATTATAAACCAAAAGGCCAGAAATATATGTGAATCCTACACAACCTACTGCTAGAACATATGGATGTGTGGAATACATGTATGAACCAAAGTATGACACTTTTAGGAGAAGACCTTATGGAAACTTATGGATGTGTGGAATACATGCTTACCACTGACCATTATGGACCCAAACAGGTTTGGGTACCCAAAATGTATTAACTTTGTTTTGTAGGGTGTCTGGTACTTTGACAGTGGATGTTCCAGACATATGACAAAGAATAAGCACTGTTTGTCAAAGTTTATGGCAAATGATGGTCCAAGGGTGAATTTTGGCAACAAGAATACACCTGGATTTACAAGAGGATATGGCACACTTGTGAGAAATGGACTTACAATCAAGAATGTTGCATATGTGGAAGGATTGGACCACAACTTGCTGAGCACTGGACAATTCTGTGACATGGGATACAAGGTCACTTTTGACAAAAACAACTGTATTGTCATTAGTGAAAGAGGTGGTCAAGTTGTATTGGCTGGTAGAAGACAACAAAACATGTATGTTGTGGATTGGTCTACTGCAGTTCCAGAAACCTGCCTGATTGTGCATACCAAGTCAGAACTCAATTGGTTATGACATAAGAAGTTGAATCACTTAAATTTTGATGATATCAATCAGTTGGTGAAGAAGAAACTGGTGATTGGTTTACCTGAGATCACATTCAAGAAGGATGCTATATGTGATGCATGTCAGCAAGGTAAACAGATAAAATCAAGCTTCAAGTAAAAAACTAAACAATCAACTAATAGAGTGTTGGAGCTGATGCATATGGATCTATTTGGACCAATTACTCCAACAAGTGTAACAGGAAAGAAGTACACCTTAGTGGTTGTGGATGATTATTCAAGGTACACTTGGGTGGTTTTTATGAACAAGAAAAGTGAAACACTCAAAATGATGCATGATCTTTTAAAGAGATTACAAAATGAGAAAAGTTTGACAATAGTTAAAATAAGATCAAATCAGGGTACTGAATTTCTCAACAAAGTTATAAGAGAATACCGTGAACAGAATGGTGTACTACATCAACTTGCTGCTGCTGGTACACCTCAGCAAAATAGGGTTGCTGAAAGAAGAAACAGGACTTTAAAGGAAGCAGGAAGGACTATGATTTGTGAAGCATTGCTACCTGAAAGGTATTGGGCTGAAGCAGTTAATACAGCATGCTATACACAAAACAGAACCTCAGTGAACAAGAAGCTGCTGAAGACACCCTATGAGATTTGGAATGGAAGGAAACCTAATATATCCTATTTCCATCCATTTGGAAGTAAGTGTTTTATCCTAAATCACAAGGTACATTTGAAGACATTCCAACCAAAGTCTGATGAAGGAATTTTCTTGGGATATTCTTCAGTTAGCAAGGCATTCAGGGTACTAAACAAAAGGTCACTGAAACATGAAGAAACAATCCATGTTGTGTTTGATGAACCTAAGTTCACTAGTATGGAAGATGAAGACTGTGAACCTGCTGAGAATCAACAAGTCACTGATCCAGATTGTGTTGAAGTTTTGGAAAGATTGAATGACTTAAAAGTTTCGACATCGCCTCTGCTTGAACACCTGCGGTGGTAATATCTCGATGCAACAACTAAAGCAGTTCAAGGATCTGCTGAACCCCCTATAGAAGCTTCAGCAGACCCTACTGAAGATGAGGTTCATGATAATCAAACTAACCAGAATCCACAATGGTTAAGGAATCACCCTGCTGAACAAGTTATTGGCAATGTACAGCAAGGTGTAAGGACTAGAAGACAACTGGAAGCTATGTTTACTTGTTTTCTATCTCAAGTGGAACCAAAAGTTGTTGAAGAAGCAATTTCAGATCCAGATTGGATAATTGCTATGCAAGAAGAGTTGAATGAATTTGAAAGAAATCAAGTTTGGACACTAGTTGAAAGGCCTGATCATGCAAATATCATTGGTACTAAATGGGTATATAGAAACAAACTTGATGAATCTAGTACCATTATAAGGAATAAGGCCAGACTAGTTGCTAAAGGCTATTCTCAAGCAGAAGGAATAGATTTTGATGAAACCTATGCACCTGTTGCAAGATTGGAAGCTATCAGATTATTCTTGGCACATGCTGTATATAAGAACTTCAAGGTATATCAAATGGATGTCAAGAGTGCATTTTTAAATGGCATTATAGAGGAGGAAGTGTATGTACATCAACCTCCTAGATTTGAAGTTAAGGATCAAGAAGATAAAGTGTATAGACTAAATAAAGCACTTTATGGCTTGAAACAAGCACCAAGAGCATGGTATGAGACTCTATCTCAATTCTTGGTGGACAATGGCTTTACAAAAGGCACCATTGATAAGACTCTTTTCAGAATCAATGAAAAGGACAGCACCCTGCTGGTACAGATTTATGTTGATGACATAATCTTTGGTTCTGAAAATGAATTGCTATGTAAAAATTTTGCAAATCTAATGAAGAGAAATTTCTAAATGAGTATGATGGGAGAAATGAACTACTTTTGGGATTGCAAGTTAAACAGATGAAAGATGGAATCTTCCTTCATCAAACCAAGTATACCAAGGAGTTGCTGAAGAAGTTTGGTATGGAAAACAACACCAAGATATCAACTCCTATGAGTACAAATATCATATTGGATGAAGATAAAGAAGGTAAAGATGTTGATCAGACATTATACAGAAGGATGATAGGCGACTCTTTGTATCTCAACGCCGAGAGACTGATATATCCTTTCTTTGTAGGTGTTTGTGCAAGATTTCAATCTAAACCTAAAGAAAGTCACTTAGGTGCAGTCATGAGAGTTCTCAAATATCTAAAAGAGACTTTGGGAGTAGGGATATGGTATTCCAAGGATGGAAGCTTCAAAGTTATATCCTACTCAGATTCTAATTATGCTGGATGCAAGATTGATAGAAAAAGCACTACAGGAACCTGTCAGTTAATGGGAAATAGACTGGTTTCCTGGTTCAGCAAGAAATAGAACTCTATATCAACCTCCACTGCTGAAGCAGAGTATACTGTTGCTGGAAGTTGTTGTGCACAAGTATTGTGGTTAAGACAATAGTTAAGGGATTATGGAATTGAAGAAAAGGAAATTCCAATCATGTGTGACAACACAAGTGCAATTGCAATCACTGAAAATCATGTTTTGCACTCAAGAACCAAGCACATTGATGTAAGACATCACTTTATAAGAGATCATGTTGAGAAGAAAGATGTGGTGGTTCTATACATCCCTACTGAAGATCAACTTGCTGATATTTTGACTAAACCACTTGATAGTGAAAGATTTGCTTAACTAAGGACTGAACTTAGAATTATCAAAGTTGGTGATAATCAAGCAAAGTAATCTTTGGAATTCAACAAGGGATTAGTCTTTGCTATGTTGGGTGAGCTCACTTAGCAGATTAGTCATTGGTATCAACAATTCCATGTACATATGTTTGGACAATTGAGCAAATGAGGTTGCAAAGGATTGGTGTTTGTTGTCATGGCGGGTGAGCTCACTTGATGATCGGTCATTGGTATTAAACTTCATCTTGTATTATCAATTGAACAAAACAAGAAGAATTCATGGATCAGCAGAGTCACTTTGTCAGCAGGCTGCTGAAGCATCTTTATCAGCAGACTGCTGAGCCAACCCTACTGAAAACGACCCTGCTGAATGGAACGTTTCACAGTCAAACTTTATTAAATTCAAAGAGCAATTGGCGGGATATTTATTTTATCCTTTATGACCACGGTTACACGATCTAACGGTTACAATACGTTTTGGAAAGTAATGGGCCACGTGTCAAGCTAACATTCACTCAGATTAATCATGGTTAATGTGGATGTACGTGCACTGACAGTTACAACCACTCCCTATCTATATATACAGACCTATCTCACAGAAGATACTCTACTGCAAATTTGTTTATATCTCTATTTTTTTTACACTGTGTGAACACAGATTTACAAAGCTTTCTTCTTCATCTTTTTCTTTTAACAATGGCGGAAAAGATTGATGTTCAAATCGAATCAAGCCAAAGTATGAGAGGTTTCGCTGTTGATGCTAATAAAACAGAATTAGCTATCAACATTGGTCGAAGAATAAGAAGATATGAAGGATTGAAGAATGTACTAAACATAAGATTGGAAACAATCTCATATACAAACGTTGTTAGTTTTTGGAAGAATATTCAGGTAAAGGAAGGAACTGAAGCATTCAAAACAGTTGTGAATGCACAAGAAATAGAAGTTTCCTGAAGTTTGCTGAGGGAAGTTTTTGGTTTTGAAGAAGTAGTAGATGGTCCAACAAATCCTGAGACAATGGGACTATCCAAGATGGATTTTGTTGATAAAATCAAGGCAAATAAGGACACCAAATCAATTCTAGGCATCAATTGTAGACACATTGGGAATGAGTACAACCTGCTGAGCAAACTCATTGCAAAGAATATATTAGGGCTGGTCGGGAGTATGGATACTCTATCAGGACCCAAGATAGAGCTGATGATGATTATCTGCAGGAGTATGAAATTTGATTTGGCTGGATACTTTATCCACTACATGAAGAAAGTAGCCAAGGAGAAAAGAGAAGGGAAAAGGAAATCCAAGGCCTTACCCTTAGGATTAATGATTCAGACCTTGCTGAATCATCTGGAGATTCCTGATGTTGCAACTGAAAAGATCAATCAGTCCAGATACAAGAAATAAATTCATTATGCTATCCCTGGTCTAGATGATGATGAAGAAGGTGTTGCAGAGGCTGCTGATAGTGATGATGATGGAGATGATGGTGATGCTGGTGGTGAGCAGATTAAGAAATCTGTTAAGTCTGCTGCACCAAAGAAGACCACTGAGAAAAGAAAGGCTGCAGAAACTAGAAAGACAACTGAGATATTAAAGCCTAAGAAAACTAGGAAGCAAACAGCACAGACTGCTGAGTCTGCTGAGGGTCCAGCGGAAGTTGAGATTACGGACCCTACTGTAGCTGCTAGAAAAGCTGTTGTTGAGATTTTGAGGGAACAACAGAAAGAAGCCAATAGAAAGAGGAAGTCTACTATAATTGAAATTGAAGATGAGCCACTTTCCAAGAGGATGAAGGAGATTATCCACAAAAAGAAACATGGAAAAGAGAAACAATTGAAAATCTTAGAGGCTCAAAGGGCACAAGAAGAAGAAGGTGATGTAGAAGAAGAAGAAGAGGCTATTGAGGATGAGCCCTTGACTATTATCAAGCCTAATGAGGAAGCAGAGGTTGTTGTTGAGCAACCTGCTGAAGAGTCACAGTAGACTACTGAGATTGCACCTGTTGTTGATGTTGTTGAATCCCCATCTACTAAGGCTGCTGAGCCTACTGGAAGGGAGCATGTTGTTACTGAGCAATCTGTTGAAGGAACACAGCAGTCTGCTGCCCCAAAGACTGCTGAAGAATCTGTTAAAGAACCACATCAAATCACTAAGACTACACCTGCTGTGGAGATGGAAACACATGTTCAAGACCCTGCAATTCCTGCAATTGTTCAGGGGGAAGAGCAGTCTGCTGCTAACCCTACAGATGAGCATATAAGTCTGGGGGAACCAAGTGTGGTACAGATGGAGGTAGTAGGAAGTAATATCCAACCTGAGCAACCTACTAGCCTTGAATCTACTTATTGAGACTTTCGGAGGTCAGCAAGGTACTGCAACAGCTCCCAAAGGATCATTCTTGCCCTATGAAAAACATGAGAAGAAGAGGAAATAGGGGTATGTTGATCCAAAGCTCCTGCTGGTAGCTGATTATTTTCAATGGAAGTTTGGATATTACAAGAGACAAAAGCCTACTGCAGAACCTATGACAGACTTTGAAGAATGGGCTTTTGACAAATTGGGAGTAGAGAGTTTGTTGGATCTGATTGATACCTCTTTGTTACAATCAAGGCTGATGGATTTGTTTGATGAACAACAGAAAGAGGAGGGTATCAAATTCAGGGATCCAAGAGGTGGTGATGATGACTATTCATCATCTGATTCTAATGATAATCACCCCTCTGGTCCAGGAGAAGTCAGTGGAAGTGCCATGTTTTTTGAACTAAGAGTAGAGCAATCTACTGGTGCTGGACAGTCCACTGAGAGAGAGCAAACTGGACAGATGAACGAGGATGCGGACAATCTCACCATATATGATATTGAGGCACAAATCAATGAAGGGATAACCATTGGGGCAAACAAGATGGTTGGAGAGATTGATCCTTTATTTGCTGAAGAACCTACTGATCATGTTGATGACCAGCAGACTGTGGATTCAAGTGAAGAAAGAGTCACTAATCATGATGAGCCAAGTATCAGTTCTGAGGACTCCATTCAATATCAAAACTGGGTTGACACTGATGGCACCCTGACCAACAATGCAAATCTACTAAGAAGGATTGGTAATATTGGGGAATTTCAACAGGAAAACATGGACATATTTCCTGATCAAGTTGTTGTGGCATTTATTGCACCAGATCCAACAGTTGAATAGGAGGTATAGGTTGCTGAGTATCAAACAGCACCTGGACAAAGGATGGAATAGGAGGTACAGGCTGCTGAGTTTCAAACAGCACCTGGACAAAGGTTGGAACAAACTGTGGGTTTGGAGGAAACCCCTGTTGTTGAAGAGGCTGCTGTAGTGGAGCCTACTGGAGTCAAGACCACTATAGGGAAAGATGGTCAGCAGACTGCTGTTAATGAGGATGAGCAACTGCTGGACTATGACTTTAGTGATGAGGAGTTCCAATTTCCAGAAGAAGAAAATGTTGATATTGATCCCCCACAGGCATTTATACCTATTTTTGAAGAACCAGCTCTTGATCCCATCTTGGAAGAATATAAAGGACCTAACCCTGCTGGACTAGATAGGAGTTGGGCAATGGTTGTGAGCAATCAGAGGCCACAATATAATGTTGAGGAGCCTGCTGATGGAGCTGCTGGAGAAATGGTTGGTGGAGTACCAGCACATGTCCTGGAAGAGTTGAGGACTATCTGAAATGATATTGCAAATCTAAGAACTCAACTGGACAGGCAAGAGTAGAGGTTTGATGATTTGATCAATTTGGTGGAAAATAGAGGGAGGACTACAGAAACAGTTGCCTCTAATATTACCTCAAATCAGTATGCTCTTGCTGATCTTGCAAATGAAGTGAAAGGAATCAAGCAAGGGAATTCACTGAAAGACAAGTTTTTGAAAGACCATTTCATATCCATCCATCAGAAACTTGACAAACTTGCTGAAACACCTAAGCCTGCTGAGGCTGCTGGAACATCTCAACCTGCTGGATTGGATCCTAAAGTTACTGAGAGGATCAATCTACTGGAGCAGACTTTGCAATCGATGATTACTGCAGTTGATACAAGAACTGAGATTATGGAAGGACAACTAAGTACTCTGATTATCACACATGAGAGTGTTCATGGTATTGTCCCGTTTTGTTGATGATGTCACTAAGGGGGAAGAGGGCCAAACAACAGTAGCAAAAGAGGCTGCAAGGATTTTTGCCAAGAAGAAATGGGAGAATGAGATAAATGCATTCAGGGAACCTGCATCTGGCAGAGTTCAACTTACTGATGATCTCCTCAAACAATACAAGAATGAGTACTATAACAGAAGGAAATCTTATCATGACAAAGGATTTCATGAAGGTTTAAATTCATTCTTGGGATTGAAATTTTGGGAAGCAAGAGTTAAAGCCTTGAGGGCAATTTTTAGAGGTTGAAGAGGTGGAAGAAGTGGAAGAATTGGCAGAGGTGATAGGATTTTGCCTATCACAAAAGCAAAAGACTCATTGAATGAATTTAAAGAGCTTTACATGAGAATGGGATTCAGAGTCAATCAGATCAACCTCCTTCTACCAGAAGCTTGGAAATGGTGGAAAGAAGTGAATTCCTACATTGATTTCACTTTGATTGAGAATGAGTGGATGAGAGATATGATAGAAGAAATCAGAGCCTATCAAGAGCAAGTGGAGAAGGAAAGACAAGAGAGAGAAAGAAGACAGTAGATCAACATACTTAATCTGTTTTATCTTTGCTGTATCTAGACTGTAATAATGTGAACAAATGTTTATAATGAAAGTTGACTGAAATTTGTTATGTTTTTGTTTCAATCTTTTTGCTTTGATGTTAGGTGAGGGTAGTGGCATCATCACCAAAAAGGGGGAAATTGTTGGACTTATTTTTATGTTTTGATGATGAGTGCCGGACTATTTGTTATAGTGCAAAGGCAAAAGATGTCTAGATCAAATGTATAGGTTTATTACAGTTTGATCTTTGTATAGGTTTGATCAAACAAGCCTTTGTAAAGGTCGGTGACTTGTTTCATTGAGACTAGTCTAGTCGATAGGGTAGTTAGGTCAGTGAGACTTTTGGAACTCTTTGCTTGAAGGCGGAAAGTGAGGGCTCAAACTCAATTAATGAAGGCTAAGGGATCAAACTTAGTGATTAAAGTCAAGAATATGCAATCAGAATTTAGGCAAGTCTGTGATGACCTAAACTGATTCCATATACCTTGTGTAGAAGGTCTAAGTTCCATAAGTTGGATGAAGTTTGGAACTTGGTTATAATTGAAAAGGTGTAATCTAACTTCACAATTAAAAGTTAGATAAAAGAAATCAACTGTATTATAGTTGGTACACAGCAAATTGTCGTTTGTTAGATGATAGGCATTCTGACAAATTGATGAACTCGCGATAATATACCTCGGTTAATTCAAGATTACATTGGAGGATTACATGGATATGGATAGCCAACTACCTCTGATTTATCAAACAAATCAAGGGCTGAGATTAAAAAGACGTTGGGATGATTCAGGACTTTATCCAATGGTTATAAGTCAAAGGGTGGACAGATCGCATTTGTCAAAAGGAATTACGGCGATTGTCACCCTATGAATAGTTACAGAAAGCAAGTCAAATAGGACAAAAACCAGGAATGGTTATATTTGAATTTCAAATAGAAGTCACATGCATTCCTACCTATAAATAGAGGACTTTCAACTCAGAAAAAGAAGAGGATTGATAAAAAATTTAAGAGAAAAATATAAGAGATAATTCTGAGTTGCAAGAACACCCTGCTGAGCTTAACCTTACTGATCCAGAGAAAATCTTCAAGTGCTTTCTGTATTAAAAGCTAAATCAAGTTTACACACTTGAGACTGCAAGCTGCTGATTATATCATCCAAGTCAAGCTGCTGCAACTGAATCATTTACTTGATTCATTATTTATTTTATAAAGAACCTGCTGAAGACAGTGAAGCATCTGTTGGGTGTGAAAGACTGTTGTTTGTGGTGGAGCTGATGAAGAGGCAATCCTACCCTTCAAGGACTAGTGGAAGACTTTGGAGCAGCAATCCTACCTGTTCCAAGTGTTCAGTTTGTGAAGCCATAGTTATTGGTGAAGGACAAGCAACTTAGGAATCTTTGTAACAGCTACATCAAAGATCACTTGTGAATTACCTCCAACATCACTGGAGAAGAGTGGACTGACATGATTACACCACCTGGAACCACTATAAAATCTGCCTACTTACATTCTGCACTTACATTCTGCATTTAGTTTACCATACACATCAACCTACTGAATCTAGCAACTGAAATACAACACTCACACTACTGAGTATCCAATACTTAGTATCATATTTAACAGCAAGTAATAAGGCTTAATTTTTGAAATAAATCCGCTGCACAAATTCAGTAAACTCAACCATCAGTAGACTACTGGTTATCAGCAGACTACTGAGGTATCAACAGACTGTTGAAGTTGCTGAGTTTGTTAACTCCAAAAGTTTTAAGTGTTAAGTTTATTCACCCCCCCCCCCCACCCTCTAAACTTAACCAAAGCCTTTTCAAGGGACCAACACCTAGTTAGGGTTTATTTATTTATTTTCTAATAGGTTAGATACGGGGGTGCCAATGGTCCATCTTGATGTTTATTTTCCGCACTAGTATGTATGCTTAGGATGTATGCATAGAACCAGAAAATTGACATAACTTGAATTCCACTCCATATGCATATACATGTAGAAATTAATTCAAGGAATTATTTTCGCATGTATACAACACGCGATTAGTTTTAATTAATTGTCTGATATTAATTGGAAACTAATTAGGGAAACCGGTGATTCCGGGTTTTGTCAATCGTCATGGTTAGGTGATGGACTCTCGGTGAATCCTACATTGTGAAAGCATAGGGAGTAAAATCCCGAAACCTCGATGAGATAGCATTTTTTGTCCGTAGTGTCTACGTGAATGTTTGATGTTAAGGGATTGAACAATTATGGGCGAATATAGTTCGAAAGTGGTCAAACCATGGATGGTTGGTCAACTAAGCCACGGCCCGATTGACTTAACCCTCCCTGTGTGGCGTTTGCACGGGGGACAGGCAAGGCTGAGCTATCCGACGAGCGACTACGGCTCAACGGAGCTCCCCTAGCCTTGATTCGTCCGACGTCCACATATGTTCCAACGAATAGGTCGGGTGGGCTAGCCCACATAACCGACACCATTCGGGCCCATGATTTATTGTTCCTTAAAGATACATCCAGTCCAAAAATGAAATCAGTAAACCCACCAATTTTTCAAAATATTGAGTTGTAGCGGGGAAGGCGACAGCCGACCCCACGGCCTCTACTGTTGACACAAGCATCATGAGAGAATAGTGACGCCTCATGCCAGCCTGGGACCGGCCTCCCTAAGGATGGCCTTCACCGCTATCAAAATAAAAGGCTTGGTCTCCGAAAGGATAGGATTTAAGGTACTCGTCGGGTCACTGATCGACCCTAAGGTGGCACACTCAGGGTCTACCTAAAAATCTGAAACAGTAGGTCACACTCATTAAGGGTATTTTTGGTAATACCTTGGCTGAAAAAGAAAGGTAATCGAGGATTAAAATTGGATGTTCGATTCCATTTAATCATCGAGAGAGTTGATCTCAATTTAGTCGTCACCTCTTTGACCTACCCTAATGCGGCACTAAGGTGTGAGACTAAATCCTTGGAACGGTAGGATAGACTATGCAATAGTTTATAGTTCCTAAAATCAATTAGTAGTGTGTAATTTGGATTTATTTTCTGTCAATTTTATTTACACCAATTTGTATACCTCTGTAGGGTACTAGACTGCTAGTGTATGTTTTAAATTGACTAGTAGCGACTTCGTTAAAAGTGGTAAGTAACTAGAACGTTGTACTTATTATTCATACATGCGATTAATGTTCTGGAAGAGATATTTCTCTTGAGCCTTCAAGACTTAAGTGACGTAAATAAATATGTCACTGATGTCACTCGTGTTGAACGAGAGACAACCGTAGTTAGATTAAAAGATGGTTGGGACGGTAAAATTGTTCTAGTGAATTTTTTATGGTGTAGTGACTACACGAGAAATTTTCTAATAGAAAAATTGGAGAATCATAAATTAAAGTGTTGCAAGTTAGACGGTATTTGGAACCGATAAACTAGTGGGAGCTTTAATATTATGTTTTTGTTGTTTTTTTTGATTTATTAGAAAATTAGTCCCATTGTGTAACGCTTTCATTAAATATCCCACAGTTCACGTGTAGTGTCTACTCAAACGAACTGCTAGTTCAAGACTATTTCCTTTTATGGAAAGTCAAGAATGGAAAAGCATCTAAACTAAGTTTGAGGCTAAACCGAAATATTAATTAAAGAAAGTACAGGATAAGGAAAGTGATTTCGGATCACTAACCAATGAATCCTTATCCACTTTCTTAACCGAGTAACTCGACTCGGGAACTAAGTTATTTGGAAGAACAATGAAGTTTTTGCTTTAACGATTAATAGAATAGACAACGGCCAGTAATTTCAGCTAGAATAGTGGGAGTGGTATGAGGAAATGAACTTTGGATTTGATCCTTGAATATCATGGAAATTTTATTTTTCTGTATTCAGATTCATTGGAACAAATGGATTCACTTTCAACTCGACACATTGTTGCCTCATAGAAAGTGAATATGATATTTGTAGTAAAAATTCGAGACTCGGACTTTTATTTGATAAAGTCAGAACCACTATGAAATGCTAAAATGGTATATGTAACACGTCTTAATCTATTGTAGGTGAACGGTTTCCGTATTAAGATAAACGATTCTTCAAAATCTATTAATTAGTGCATATATCCTAGAGATAAGACCTAACGACTAGCTAAGGGTGATTCCTATCTCCCAGTCTCGGAACACTGTCTCAAAAGAACAATGACTAAGCTTCCTTTCAATTGGGGAAGGGTAATAGATCTGAAGAAGTAACGTAGCTTGTTCATAATGACCTTTGGGGTCTAGTGAGAGATACAAGATAATGGGAGCTTTTGAGTGATGACATTTTGTCTGATAACTACTCAAAACACGGTTTTGTGTACTAAAGAATACAAGGAGGAGTCTCTGATTTTAGTAGAGAATAGAGTATTCCATGCTCAGAAATTGGCTATCACAAAGCCTTGGGACTGATGCTCGGCCTGCCTCCTAGTGGAATGTTTTTCACTGAGGAAGAAACCATAGACTTGCCCTATATCGTTATTGATGTGCTACAATACACTGCTAAACTCGATTAAGATAATTGGTTGCAAAAGAACGGTTAACATTATTATATAAACCGAGAAGTCTATCTAGAAGATGCTAGTGAATTAATGGATAAGGAATGAATTCGGTTCACACCACTTCCGTAAATGTAGGCATTTAGCACTTAATGATTGAAGGTAGGACTGGAGATTTTGCGGATACATTCAGATTGTGACTGTTCGTGAAATGTCCTAATATGATGAGTGAAGGTTGGTTATAAGATTCATGAGATCGGAAAGTGACGGTTGAACTGTCACAAGCCTTCTGATAGAATCTATATGTAACAGCCTTAAACCTTGGAGTACGTTTACCCAAAGGTAGTTACTATCTGATTTAATCAGACCACGTCCAACATCGGTTGTTGGTGATTACACTGATAAATAATACTAGATCAGAATGTCAATCCACCCAAAATGCAGTCGGAGTATAGTTTAACCATGGACCTATTGTGGTTTTGTGGACTTTACGGTGTGCTGGGGTGATTGATAACCTATGGCTCTTGGTGGGCTGTATAGGATTCTGATCATATAGGTTGGTTTGAAAGCCTTAACCCTGTGAATGGAGTTTTGATACTCAAGTTCTGTTCAGTCTCTTGTAGAACCACCTGAGTGTCTCAGGCCCAGTGGGAGCAATTGGATCTACAAGGAAAAGAGTCGAATGAATAGGAAAGTTTAAATTTTCAGTGCAACATTGAGTGGTCTAGGGGTGATTCCCCGAAAAGTAGAGAATTAACCAGACCTTGAACTCGCTCACCACTCAATCTTGCTAGATTTCATTAGAAAGCAGAAAATAGGGGTGATTCCCTGAGACTTTCTTGCCAAAAAACGGAGTCTGGATTCTTTCGGAATAGAAGGGTCTTTGTTAGAAGAAATGACAGGATGACTGCCGGGGCTTATATCCTTTGTGAATTTAAGAGAACCTCTCGGTCATTTAAAGTCACATGTTTTAAAATATGTGGACTTGACCAGAATATTGATAAGTCTTTCGTAGACTGGATATCAATATTAGTAAATTAGTAGTATTAGTGTTCATGAATGATAACACTGCTACGGTTGGAAACAACATGGTTGTGCTATCTGAAGTCGGAAACTGACACGCCAAGATTCCCTAGATGAGAGAATTGGACTGTATTCTAAGAATTTGATTCGGTCAAATTCATAAGAATGAGTCATTGGCTATCCCATACGTCTTATTGGTTAACATGATCGTGCATATACGTATGCAACATTCAACGAGAGTAGTCCTACCCTACCTCTCATGAATGATTCTCTAAATCTTCGGATAAAGAGAAAATGGGATAGAGTCTCTCTTGGATAACGGCAAGTCAGGTTATCACAAGTCAATAGTAGTCGAATCTCAGATTCGAGCATTGAATAGCGGTTTAGTATGTCCTCAAGTATCTTTGAAGAACGGGGAATAATGTGTTTGTATATTCGGGTGCAAACATGAATATGGTTGACTACATTGATTCTGACTTATAGACAGATTAAGGATGATCGTTGGGACGATCTCGGGCTTAATGTTTACTCATTTTGAGGGAGCTATAGTCTGGAGAAATCCAGCACCGCCAATTCGACTTTAATTAATCGGATACATAACAGCTTTCGAGCAGCTAAAGTGGCGATATAGCTTAGGAATTTCCTTCCTGATCTGGGACTAATTCCAGGTCTGGTGAGCCGATATCACTCCATTGTGAAAATAGTGAAAAGATAGCTTAGAATGATCTTCTTAGTCACTAGAGGCAAGAGCATATTGAGAGAGAGTACCGTCGGATTAGATGGACCGGTGACATTTTGATCCTAAAGATCGTCTCCAGCCGACAACCAAACTAATCAGTGTACCAAGTCGAGTGCTTGGTACGACATTGAGGGATATGTCTCATATGCTTTTAGAGCAAGTGGGTGAGTGTTGTGAATAAGATGAGAAAGGGTGTGCTCTAAAAACAATCGTTACTTGTCATTTCGTGCAAGTGGGAGTTTGTTAGGTGTAGTGCCCGGAAGACAATTTGTGTAATTGTTTTTGATAATGGATAACAGAATTTATCTCACCTTATTACTTGCTTTGTGCTTGTAAGTAATACACTGCTTCAAACCCTAAGTATATCAGTATGTAACTGCTTAACTCAGTGTATGGCATGCACGTGAGGATTGAGTTAGTGATGAAATACTTAAACAGTTAGTCCGTGGTGAACTTAATCAGAGTTTAGGGTCTGATGATTAAAACACCAATAATGTGCCCATAACACCTTAGGGTGTGATTGTCTTATCTGGACTGTCGGTAGAGTGTACCTAAGTGGGGCATTTATATATGATGGCATTCATATAGGACTAGGCCGATTTAATCTGGGTTTCTTGATATAATTCTGTAATCGAGAAAACTCATTAAATCATTAGATGATCATATATGGATTGACCTTAATCCTGAGGTGATCACAGGGTACTGCTTGTCTCGGGGTAGTGTTTTATGTGTTTGTTAAGGATCACTTTGATATGTGATCTGAGTCAATTCTCGTTGGCACTATTCCCTGATGAGTGAGTAGTTCTGTGTTTCATAGACACGGAATCCATTCCTTCCTGCGTGAAGTAGAGAGACAGTCCCCTTATTTGTTAGCCCTAAGAAAATGATCGATCCCGGGAGTTCATATTAGACTAATTAGCTACTAGTCGGGTATGTGAACTAATTGATCACTAGGGTGTTAATGGTAAATAAGGATAACATATTCTGAGTCGGGTTTACGGTGACTTCCCACTCAGAATGGACAATCTATGTAGGGTTAGTCCGTATGTAAGGATTATATCAATGGATGATTATTTACTCATAGGATTGAGTGTAAGTATATATTTATAATTGGTAGAGTTCAGTTTCGGGTTTATGGTGGCGTAATCCCGGAATTAATAATTTAAGTGTGAATATTTCCTTTGATGAATATTTTACTTAATTTATTGGCGCTACTGGTTATAGGTCCATGGTCCCCAACGTGGCTCCTATAATACGAGTATTTTCTTGTTATTGGGCCTCAGTGATAAATAAATGAATAGTCCAATTAATTGATATGCGAAATATTATTTAGTTGGGCTAATAATATAATACACAGAAAATACATTTTTTGTGGGCCTAAAACACTAAGGTGTGGCGCCTCCCTCTCATAAAATGCAAGAATTGATTTTCTTGTGTGATTAATTATTTACATGGTAAGTAATTAATTAATAAAGGATAATTGATTTGTAATTGATTGATTAATCACAATCTTTTGTAAATGCAATTATCTTTTATTGTGATTTCTTTCTAATTATATATTTAATTAATTAGTAACTTGGAGGCCAATGATTTACTCTTCTATATAAAGAGAGTTCTTCCAAGACATATGAGAGATGAAATTTTCGACATACACACATAAACTTGTTTCTTGTCTTTGGTTTCTGGTTGAAGAAAAACTTGTAGGTTTTGGAGAACACGTTGGAAGATTGTGGTTACTCATCCAACTATTGGTAAGTAGATCTAAACCCTCTTGTAGGAAGTTTAGATCCTTTATTTATGATATGTAGTTTATAGATCATGATCCATCTGCTGCGGAAAGATCTGTTTTGTACAGATCTGAGCACCTACATCCTTCGACATGCACTTACCTTCCGTTGATCATTACTTTACAAGAGTGCCTTTTCCGGGTTTTCCATAGAAACTTTATGAGCTCTCTTCCATGCACGCCTCTCTCTCATTGCTTGTGTAATAGGTTTGCCTCTGGATCGAGATTTAAAATTGATACCCAAGGATTCCATGTTTTCCACTATAAGTTGTAATCCGTCACTACCCAATACGGAAGGACTAGCTTCCATGAGAGTCTTGTTATGTCTTTCTCTCCGCTCTCTCTAAGAATTAATCTCATGAATTCGTGCTCGCAAGTTTCTACTAAAACCTCTCGTTGCCTATGCCCTTCCTTTTCTATCTACATGACTTCTACTTTTCCTGAATCATAAGTCATCTTGCAACTTTCAGGCTTTGTTGGTCCCAGAGAAGGGTAAAACTATAGTCAGGGGGGGGGGGGGTGAATGACTATAGTGGAGTTTCAAAAAATTTTCTTGTATTTAAAATCTTTTGGGCAGCAGATAAGTCCCTTCTTAATATGTTGTTTCAAAGTAGTTTATGCAATCATAGATATATGATATAATATAAGCAATTAAATAAATGTACTAAGGTAAATTGCTGAAATTAAATTGACGCAAAGGTTTATAGTGGTTCAGGGTGGTGTAATCCCTTAATCCACTCTTCTCCTATGATGATTCGAGGAATTTCACTATTGTTTTCACAGTACAATAGCCTGATTGTCCTTGACTACACAAGCTTCACTATCTTCAAGACTATCACTCCCTAACTTCAACAACTTCAGTGACTTAGTCTCTTTCACTGCTCATTGGGAACAAATACTTCTTGACTATCACAAAACAGAACTCCTCTCGGATGGCTCGATTTGATTGCTAGATTGAAGTGAATTGGATTCACAAGTTTGTTGATCAATCTCAATGCTTGATTTGCAATTGAAGTTCTGATTCATGAGAGTTGATCTCTAGATATTTCCTTTTAGTACAGATGCAAGCTTTTCACTTTGACAGAGTTTCTGCTTGTAAATTATCAAACTTAATCATTCTCTTATATGTCTTTTTTTCTTGTCTGCCAATGCCTTCTATTTATAGCCTTGATAATCCTAGATTTGAATTTACGTCCGTTGGCTATTTTAATGAGGGGAATAATCTTTGATTTTATTCTTGATTCCCCCTTAATTATATTCTCCATGATTTCAGTGATTGGATTTTTCTTCAAATGTTTATCAGAAAATCCTTCCTTGATTGATCCTCATTAGATTGTGCATTTAATGCTTGATCCTATGTATCTTCTTCATACTTCAAAATCTGATCAAGTAAGGTTTACTTGGCCATTCTCTTATCAGTTAAGTGACTGTCTGACTTTGCCATTTTGATCTTCCTTCACTGCTTTGTCTTCACTCAGCCGATAGTCAGTTCACTTTGCCGATTCACTGTTTCCTTCATTCTTTTAGATTTAGGAGAATCTTTGTACTTCACTGATCCTTGATTTGTGTGAGATCAGTGTACACCATATTTAAACATCAAGTTTGATCACTTGGAATGTAACTTAGACTTATCCAAGGTCATCACAGACTTCCTTGGTTATAAGTCAGACCATAATGTCTTCATGCTTCTCTACTGGAACTTGGCTGGGTTCACTCTGCCGAAAATCTATTTTTACTCAGCCGTCCTACCAACTAGTACAATACTTGTCTGACTCAACTTATACAACATGTCAGCCTCTAAGTAAATACTTATACAGAGAATTCTAACTTATTTCAGGCTTGCAATAACAGCTAGTATGGCTATCATCAAAACATAATAAAATGTTCCTAACAATTTCTCCCTTTTTGATGATGCCAAAACCCATATAAACCTGAACATAAGTATATCAAAAAATTTTGCACAATAAACACTGGAATAAAACTCAACAATTTTATTCATCCATTTTAGGGTAATAAGGTATTTCATCATAATTAGTCAAGGGCATTTATACCAGTAAATAAATCAATATGGAACGGGCTACAACAGCTTCTTTTCTTCAAACCTGATGCATATACCTTTGATGCCCTTGCCCTTATCTGTTGGGCTTTCCTTCTTTCCACTGGGGCTCTCAGGCTTTGAGCTTCATTCCCCCTTTTTGGCAGCACCAAATCGTGCTTCAAGAGTAACATTTGCTTCTTCAGGCTCAGGGAGAGACCATACTTTTTCTTCAGAATTTTGTTGTTGGCCTCAGTGACATTTATCCGGGCTTCGAGTTGCTCGCCAGAATATTCCATAGCCTCATCTAGATGGTGAAGTTGATGAGTGTGAACATTTAAAGTATCCACCAGTGGTTTTAGACTGTTATCAATCTTGTCAGCATGAAACTAATGATTTGTCTGGACATGGTAGGGGATGAGATGTTGCAGGTTGCCCTGTTTCTCCATGACCTCATATTGAACCTTAATATGACTGATGAGGGCTTCAATTTTGTGGTTTAAGGAGGTTGCATCACTCCTTAATACAACTTTCATGTTTTGCCTACTATGGCACTGTTTTTCCATGTCTACAATTAAAGGTTGAATATCCAGATTGACAGTCTTTCTGGATCAATTTCTTCTGGTGCCACTTCAACATCCTCATCATCGTCATCTTCTTCCTTATTTTATCATCCTCATTTTCTGTTGTGTCTTCTTTCTTTTCTTCCTCTTTCTCTTCTTTCTTTTTGTCAGTATTCTCAGGTTCGGTGAGAGGTTGCTGAGAGATACTTGCACTTGACTGGCCCCGGAACAACTGACTTCCTGTTAAATATGCCGGAGACTTGATTGTTTCTACTGATGTTCCCTCTTTTCCAATAATGGGGGTGGTGGCAATTTCAGCAGAGTGAGCTTGATCAACTAGCTCACTCAACTTTGTCTGCCTCACAGTCAGTAGCGTCCCCTTCAATCTCTTATTCATCAGATGAGGTAAGACGGAATCCCTCTTCACCTTTTTCCAGATATGTCACTTCTTCTTGTTTCTCTCCCTTAGTTGATGCATCATCACTGATGACCACATGGTTAGACTGATTGCTGGTACTGAGCATTGGAGTGTCCTCTTGTGCCTTTTGTGATCTGGTTCGTCTTCCCATCCCTGATCTACTACTTTCGGGTGCTTTCCTTTTACGTCCGGTAGAGGGTTTGGGTTTCAGGGATGCCTTTATGTAGGTGAACATTACCTTGGACTTATGTGGAGGCTGTAGATTGTTGGGTTTCACTTTCAATGTATCAAACAAGTGTTGGAGAAGGAATCCATATGATTTCCTCTCCCAGAAATCACCTTTCTTCTGCAAACCCTTTTTTGGTGCTGTAATTGTCAAATCAATTTCCTTCAAGCTATGATCTTTCAGCCTGTTGAATACAAATGTTGACCAGTCAAAGGGAATACCTTGATAGATAATTTCCATTAGCTTGACCCGTAACTCAGTCAAATTTTCCATCGATCCTTTCCTACCTTCAATGTTCTTGGTGATAACTGGTGCTGTAATAGTCCGATTTTCGGGAAAGGGCAGACGTATCATTTTGCGAAAACGAAATATTGGGTTCGGTTCATTTTATTCGGAGTTTAATTATTTTTTCTAAATTATATGTATATAATGCGAGATATATATATGTATATATACTTAAGGGAAATAAAATCTGATTAGTAACGGTAATTAAGGAAAAATAAGGATTAGGTTAATTATTGGGATTTTCCTATTTAAGGAAAATAAACCCAATCAATTTTCCCTAACCTTTGGAATCAGATTTTCCACCTCTAAGCTTGTCTCCTGCATGTGTGTGAGCAAGATTAGGGCTGAGGGATTTTCAATCAGTTGCTAAATCAATTCGTAACGATTTTTAGATTAGAGTCGAGCACTGGAATCGTTGTCAAGAGAGCAACGTTTTGACATCAGAAAGTTGAAGCTTTGATAAGAAAGGATCAGTTTTGCTGCTGTTTCTGCGTTTTTGTTTGGAATAAGCATGCTAAAAGGTAAGAAGCACTTCTTACGATTTAAATTATCGTTATTGAGGTTTGGATCAAGATTTAAGATGTGTTTTTTTTGTTGGTCAATGAGCCTAGTTGCTATGGTATGATTAGATAAGTGGTATTGTGTTTTTCTGGGTTTTTTATGTTAATTAGGTTATAAACGGTTTAGAAATCACGTTTCTAATGATTTTAGCGTTTTGGGAAAAACCCAGGCAAACGGGCGTTTCCGATCATAGCAGCTCAAACGGGCGTTTGCACAGAGCAGACGGGCGTTTGAGGTTAGACTTTTGATTCAGGATGTAGCTTTTTTTGACGGACGGGCGTTTGGGGTTAGTGGACGGGCGTTCGATGTCGAACCGGCGTTCATAGGATGTCAAACGGGCGTTTGACCTGTTTCACCTTGTTTTTACTGTTTTAGCGTTTCGGCTTGATAATTGTGTTTTCACTGTTTTAAACCCTTAATCATGATATGTTAACATTAATTAGACATGTACAAGCTTCGATTGAACTTCTGATTCGTTCAGTTAAAACACCGAATGTAATCTTAAAGGGAGTTGAAGTTCAGATCCGTCGGAAGGGCATGAAAGGGCTTGTGCTTTGATGAACTAGAGTTCATCAATGTCTGTGTAATTGTTAAGACGTGATGTCTAGCTATCTAAGTGAGGGAGTAGAGTGGTTAAGGTGAGTTTTATTCCAAAAACACTTAGGTGGTTAGTTAATTCACATTAATAATTACATACATGTAGATAAAAGATAAAACATCATTTATTCTCGGTTAGGCACTCTTTCATATCGGCTATGTGATACGTTCATAAAAGGTGAACAATGCTACTGGCCTTAAACGGCTGAAGGGTAGTGGAGGAAATTCATCAGACGTATACGCATACCGGGGAGACCCCGGAGCTAATCGGTGCTAATCACCGTTTGTTAGCAAGTATATCTTCAGGCTGATGAACGCCATGCGTAGTGTCCTTGGGTAATGATGTAAAAGAGATAAGCTAAGTTAGAAACGTATAGTCACGACGTGTTGATGGGCATGAAGTGAACCCTAAATTGAGTCGGTCTCACTAAGATAATATCTTTAATAATAACCCTAATTGAATTGTAGCTTCTACTTCTTACTTTGTACAAATGTACTTACCTCAAATGCATGTTTATTTATGTGTTTAGGGGAGAGACGACGAACATGTTAGTGAAGATTTTGAGGAGGACTTTGATGACGACGTTTGAGGAGGCCGGAGTTGAAGACCTTGTTTATTATTCTTTTATTTACGTTTATTTCCCAGTCCTGGATTATTGTTGGAACTTGTAGTTTCCTTTTAGTTTTTAAGATTCGTACTTTTGGGGTCGTTTGGTTTCCGATGTAATAAGTATTACATTTTATTCTATCTTTAGTATTTCTATTCTTGGTTGCTTAACAAGAAAAATTTACCCGAGTCTTTCTAACTTCCATTTGCTTTTATTTGATACGACGTAGTAGAGGCTTAATATTATGCGTGCCGAACATTTCGATTTCCGGATAAGGACTCGGTGTCCGGTAACGGGTCTTTATAGTTGATATCAGAGAAAAGCGTCTTTTAGGCCTCCTTTCTATTAAGAAAAGATTTCTTTAGACCTCTTAGTAACGTTTTGGTTTTCTTTGATCATCAGGATGGTGTTCACTAGAACCGGAGCGGGTGCAGAAGCGTCAGGAGTACGTCGTGAAAGTCCGACACCAGTCGTAAAAGGCGGTTTTGTGAGGCAGAATCCTTCACCTCATCTGAGCCCCACTCCACCCCCTCATACTGCGACCCCTACCCCAGATTCTCAGAGGAACTTGTCACCACGGCCAATTCGGAACACTACACCACGACTTCAACCAAGGTACAACTACATTTATGGAGAGCCTGGAGAAGCTCCTATACATGTCACTGTGGTAGGAGACATTCCACCTGCCAGCATACCCCCAGCAACCAGCATTTATCCTCCACCAGTGTCGTCTCACCAGTAGCATCAGACTTTCTACCCTCCTCCAGTAGGTCACACTCCTCGACCTACTATACCTCCATCACCCCGTTTTGATCACCAGCAAGGCTTTGGTTATCCATCTTACGGTTTCTACCAGCAACAAACTTACAAGCAAGAGATACCCTATGGATACCTTCCAGTTTACCTATAAGCCCCACCAGTTAGACCGTCTTTCGAGCAAGCACCCTTAGTGGACTGGTATACGAGATTAAGGAGGAACAGAGTTCAAGACATCTTTGGGAATGTAGGAACATTAACGTTCCCGAGACAGAGATGGCACAGTTGGCAGTTGGATTTCTTATGGGTGCAGCTGAAGCTTGGATTGACGCTATACAGAGTAGCAATGGGAAAGTGACAAACTGTGAAAGCTTTAAGGCCATGTTTTATAATGAGTATTTTCCAGCAACAGTGCAGGAAGACATGGAAAGTCTGTTTTTGAAGCTTAAGCAGGGTAATTATATGACAGTATCACAGTACACCAACAAGTTTAACGAGTTGAGGAGATTCTACCCTGAGTTGATGAAAGTAGAAGAAAGAAAGAAGGCACATTACAAGGAAGGCTTAGCCTACCAGATACAGTCAGGTATGTTGGGTTTCACAGCTAAGAATATGGTTGAGTTGTTGAATAAAACCTTGGTAGTCGAGACCTTCCGGAAGAAGGCTACAGTTGTTATTGTGAATAAGAGAAACTTTGGATCAAGCTAGGGTAATAACCGGGGAGCACCGCAAAAGAATTTGAAGAAGACAACAACCCCTGCAGCGAGTAAACCTCCAGCCGGAGCACCACTTTGCCCTAAGTGTAATAGGAATCACTCGGGTGAGTACCGAGTTCATACAAACAGCTGTTATCTTTGCGGAGAAACGGCACATTTTGCTAAGAACAGTCCAACAAAGGGTTCTACAAGTAATGAGAGGCAAGGAAATGGTAGAGGCAGCCCGAGTCATCTAGTTCGAGTGTTTGCAGTGGATGCTGAGATGACTGAACCAGACGATAACGTTATATCAGGTACCTTTATTGTTTATTGTAATTTATTAGAGTACTTTATAGCATGATTTAAATCATGTTGTAATTGTATTTAAATAAATGAATTCACATCCTAGGTACAATAATGTTAGACAGCTTAGTGGTCACGGCATTGTTTGATACTGGAGCGTCTAATACTTTTGTGTCAACTAAGGTAGCTAAGATGCTTAACTTACCAATGGAACCTTTAAGAAACACCTTGGAGATAACCAAAACATTAGGAAAGGTAACAAAGGTAACTAGGATGATACCTCAAGTGGAGGTTCGAGTTGGATCTTATCGATGCAAGAGTGGCTTCACAGTTTTAGAATTTTCGGATTTTGATGTGATTCTTGAATAGATTGGCTATCTGAGAATTATGTTTACTTGGATTGTAGAGAAAAGAGAGTGACCTTCAAGATACCAGGGAAATCATATAAGACTTACCAAGGTAACATTTACAAACCTAGTAAGAAGCGTCATCCGATAATTTCAGCGGTTAAGGCTATAAGAGCTTGCCAGAATGGTTGTGAAGGCTACTTGTTGTACGCAGTGGATGTGGAACAAGTGAAGCCTAAGTTAAAGGAAACCCCTGTAGTGAGAGAGTACCCTGAAGTGTTTCCAGAAGAGTTCGAAATCAAGTTGATACCAGGAGCGGCACCAGTTTCTAAGGCACCCTATAGGATGGCACCGGCTGAATTGAAGGAGTTGAAAGCTCAGCTTAAGGATATGTTTGAGAGGAAAATAATTCAGCCTAGTACCTTGCCTTGGGGAGCCCCAGTGTTGTTTGTTAAGAAGAAATATGGTAGCATGAGGATGTGTATAGATTACAGAGTGTTGAACAATCTTACCATCAAGAACAAGTATCCTTTTGCCAAGGATTGATGATTTGTTTAATCAGTTTCAAGGCAAGAAAGTGTTTTCTAAGATAGATCTTAGGTCGGGTTATCACCAGTTGAAGATCAAGGTACCAGATATACCGAAGACGGCTTTCAGTACGAGGTATGAACATTATGAGTTCTTAGTCATGCCTTTTGGACTCACTAATGCTCCATCTGCATTTATGGATATGATGCAGTGAGTTTTCATGCCATACTTGGATAAGTTTGTGATAGTGTTCATAGATGATATTCTAGTGTACTCTAAGGATGAGAAAGAGCATGAAGAACACTTAAGGATAGTGTTGGATACTCTGAAGAAGAACCAATTGTATGCTAAGTTCTCAAAGTGCGACTTTTGGTTGGATCAAGTAAGTTTCTTGGGTCATGTCATTTCTGGAGATGGCATTAAGGTTGATCCCGCGAAGATTGAAGCAGTTGAGAAGTGGTCCAGACCGACTACAGTTTCAGAGGTTAGAAGTTTTCTCGGTTTGGTTGGCTACTATAAGAAGTTTGTTCAGGATTTCTCAAAGATAGCTACACCACTTACCCGGCTCACTCAAAAGAATGTAAAGTTCGAGTAGACAAGTGAGTGTGAAGAGGCTTTTCAAACATTGAAGAAGAAGTTGACTACAGCCCCAGTTTTGGCAGTTCCGGAGATCATTGATAATTATGACGTTTACACAGATGCTTCGGGATAAGGTTTAGGTTGTGTGTTGATGCAAGGAGGGAAAGTAATTTCTTACGGATCAGGACAGTGGAAGGTGCATGAGAAGAATTACCCAACCCACGACTTGGAGTTAGCAGCAGTAGTGTTTGCCTTGAAGATTTGGAGGCACTACTTGTATGGAGTTAAGGCCAGGATTTTCACCGATCACAAGACCTTGAAGTATTTCTTTACACAAGAGAATCTGAATATGAGACAAAGGAGATGGTTAGAGTTTGTAAAGGATTACAACCTAGACATTCAGTACCATCCGGGTAAAGCAAATGTAGTAGCCGATGCTTTGAGTAGGAAACCAGTATTTGCGGTTTCAAGTGTCGAAGTTGTTGCAGAGAAGCTAGATGGGCTGCAGATTCGGAGTTTTGATTAGATTGAAGACCGGAAGTTTGTGGCACCATTGTTAGCGAGGTCTGAGTTGATGGACGACATTCGGGAAAAGCAAGATGAAGATAAAGTTTTGGTTGACTTGAAACGATTTGTAAGAGAAAAGCCTACAGTGGAATATGTGTAAGACAAGAACGGAAACCTTTGGTACCAGGATCGTTTGTGTGTGCCTAATGTTGGTGATTTGAGACAAAGAGTTATGGAAGAGGCACATAGGATTGCATTTGCGGTTAATCCAGGATCCACTAAGATGTACAGAGACTTGAAGGAAAGGTTTTGGTGGCCCTCGATGAAACTGGAAATAGCCAAGTTCGTTGCAGAGTATGGTACTTGCAAGAAGGTTAAAGCAGAACATAGAAGACCGGGAGGAATGCTTAAGCCATTGGATATCCCTGAGTGTAAATGGGATAAGATCACGATGGATTTCATCACCGGTTTACCTAAGACAAGAAGAGGTCATGATGCGATTTGGGTGATTGTGGATAGATTGACCAAATCCGCTCATTTCTTACCGTATAAGGTCGATATGCCCTTGAAGAAGATGAACACACTATACTTGGAAAATATAGTGAAGTTAGATGGAGTACCTATCTCGATAGTTTCGGATCATGATTCGAGGTTCGTCAGCCGGTTTTGGAAAAGTTTACAAGCCGCTTTTTGAACCAAGTTGGATTTGAGTATTGTTCTCCGTGAATTTTATGATTTATATCGCTATATTTCATAACAATAATCCCCGTGTTTTAGTAATTTTTATAGAAAATTACGTATTAAATGAATAAATTGAAGGAATGGTTTTAGAGTTATAAAAAGTGTAAAACATGTCAATTACGTGCTTAGAATGATGATTTTATGTTGGTTTGAGTTGTGTTACACTTTGGTATGCTTTCAATGATTTGCAGGTATTAAAAGCGACTGAAAAAAAGAGGATTTGAAGTGTTTAATCGTGCTTTGGAAGAAAAAGGGACTGGACGAGCGTCCAGGAGCTTGAACTAGCGTCCATGGGTGGACGGACGTCTGAATATTTGGATTAGCGTCCAGGAGAAACTTTTACATTCAAGATTGACAGATTTTCAGTGAACTGGCGTCCAAATTAATGAAGGACGGGCGTCTGACATGACTCGGCCTGATTCGAAGAATTTTGTGAAGACTGGACGGGCGTTCAACCCTCTGGACGGGCGTCCGGGTGTCGACTTAACCCTAGCCGCCTCAGTTTTCGATAAATAGGCGTGTTATTTCAACCCTAAAAGACACAACATACAGCCGCATATTCCACCCTTGGAGGAGCCGCACCAAACCCTAGGAGATTATGAGTTTCTTCCCTTCAACCATGTCTTGGATCATCACAAGGATGCAAGGCTAAGCAATTCGCAGTAGAACAACAGGAGGATATCACATCAACATCACCACAACCATGGATTGTTAGGTTATTCTTATTTATGATTCGAATATTGTATTTTATTTATCGATTGGTATTTGGATTGATTGTTAAGTGTTTTGTTAGATAGGAATATCAATAAAACCATATGTTGATTTGAATTTTTATGGAAGTATAATTCAACAATAGAACCTCTTCAATCGATACAATTAATAATAATTTGAGGAATCATTTATTGTTAGTTGAGTTATATGATTTGGGAACAAATTAGTGATCTTGTGCTGTATGTTTAATTGTTTTTCTTGGAAAAGAAAACAAAACCCTAGAAATTGAGTTAAAGGAATTTAATCGATTTTGAGATTGATCAAACCAATAAAATCGTATTCTGATCATAAAGATGGTTGTGTGATTGTTGTGTGGTTGATTCTAGCTGTTCTACTGTTCTTTTAACTATTTGATAAACCAATTCGTTCGTGCTAATTATACGATTAGTTATTTTCAGAACTTTAGTTATTGTTTTCTGCATATTTTTGCTCCAGCACGTTACCGGACGCCCGTCCACCCATAGTGGACGCTCGTCCAGTATTGATTTTTTTTTGTTTTCTGCTATTTTAGCCATTGGTCTTAGTTTCTGTTTTATAATTAACTTCAGCCTTAGTTTTAGGTAGCATTTTGTGACATAATCGATACAACAACTGCACTTTAATCCGATAATTATACGATTCCCTTAGGACGACTCGGTAACACCTTATACTACGAGCCTTATACTTGGGGTGTTCCGATAAAATAAATTTAAAACTAGTTTTATCGAACAAGTTTTTGGCGCCGTTGCCGGGGAATCGGTAACGGTTGTCGGATTCTTCGTAGTGTAGTTTTTTTTGAGTCGGCAGTATTTTGGCCATAACTTTCGGCTCGAGTGTCCGTTTGGCGCGCAGGACCCCAATTCGGAAAGCTCGTTCCGACGCCGACGACGTTGCAAATTCCTATGGCCGTTCGACACCGTTTTCGAGGTCAAAATCTGCTGTTTTCCCTTCCATTTTAGCCCTAGAAGATTTCAACACGTTTTTTTTTCACCATCGTAGTGTTTTTCCTCTTTTAAGTTTTTCGTAGGTAGGTTTCCTTTCCTGTTTCTGTTTCTTTATCTTTTCTAAATTTAAAAATAAATAAATAATTAAATAAAAATAAAAATAAACTCTCTGAACAGGCGTCCAGAATTTCAACGCCTGTCTAGGTGTCCTCTTCCTTATCCTATTCTAATTCATTCTATTCTGTTCTTTCCTTTTCCTTCCTTCTCTTAACCTTTGCTTACAAGGTTAAAACTCTTCCGTCAACCTGACCTATCGTCAGCGTTGACTCTTCTGTTTTGCTCCCCTAGTTTATGCAAACCAGGAGCAAAAAGGGAACGTTATTATACTGTCCTGAGCCTGAACGGGACATTGTCAAGAGAAGACTTTTCCCAAATCCTGACAACATGAGCGAACACGGTTCTAGCGATAACGAACCGGAGGACCAAGAGAATAATAACCAAAATCCTCCTGGCATGGATCCTGCTCAATTAAACGCAATGCTGATGCAAATGTTGCAAAACCAGCAACAGCAGCAAGCCTGGATAAACAGGCAGATGCAACAACAAGAGCCCCATGCACCAGTTGCACATCCACCAGTAAATTAGAATGTTCAACAAAGAATGTACTTTCAGGCGGTCGTCAGCTGCTCGTTGTCTGGCAAAGAAGACCCTTATGCGCCATATCTTGATCAAGACTTCTTGGAAGGGCATAGACCAATTCGGCCTCCGGAGATGGGAGGAATGCATTTTGATTTAAAGAATGGAGTTGTGGGGATGGTCCAAAATAGTTCATTCCATGGCACTGTTTTAGAAGAACCACATGACTTCTTGTCTACTTTTGTGCAAATATGTGAAGCGGGTCACTACCCTGGCGTTCCTTCAGAAGTTGTTAAATTGAAACTTTTCCCGTTTACCTTGAAAGGTGAAGCAAATCGATGGTTTAAGTCTTTACCCCATCACTCTCTTCATAACTGGGCTGATGTTAAAAGAGCCTTAATTTGCTCTGAAATTCGTTTCACCTGGAACGATAATGGACCGTAAACGAGATATAGCTACTTTCGAGCAATTAGAAGGAGAAAGTGTGGGAAAGGCCTGGGAGAGGTTGAATTTGTTAATGAGGAAATGCCCTAACCATGGATACAATCGACATGAACTTCTAGAATTATTCTATCAGGGTGTTACTCAACCCAATAGAGATTACCTAGATTCCACAGCTCATGGATCGTTTTTAGGAGGAGGAGATGATGCTGCCTATAGGGTAGCAGAAACAATAGCTAAGAATAACATGTGGGCTACTCAAAAAAAGACCCATGTTAGTGGAAGCAAAAAGGAGGCTGCTGCAAGTAACTCAGAGACAAAAATGCTAGTTGCTCAAATGGAAATAATGAACAAGCAACTAGCCAACCTACAAATGAAGCAGCAAGAGGGGCCAACAGAGGTGAATTACTCGGGCATGCAGGCCGGGAATATGATGAATGAGGAAGTGCATGCCATGGAGAACCAGAATCAACCTTTCAGAAGCTTCAATCAAAATTCTGGTCAATCAAGCTACACTCAAAACCGTAACTATTCGGGAAACCCACGAAATAGTTATTATACACCACCTGGTGCATCCAATAACCAAAGACCCCAAGGTAACTGGCCTCAAACGTAAAATCAACAGCCCACCTATGTCTCCCAGAAGAAATTTTATGAGCTAGTAGACATGGTGAAAACACTAGCCACCGGTCAAAAAACGATGGAGAGACAGATTGGTCAGATGGTTGATCAACAAGCGAGCAGACCTCAAGGAAAACTGCCTAGTTGTACAGATAAAAACCCTAAGGCAGATGTCAGTGCTTGTAATGCCATCACACCGCAATGGGATTATGGACAAGAGGAGGAGTTGAATGCAGTCACCCTCAGAAGCGGTAAGAAAGCTGGACCCAAAAAGTTATCGGGAAACGAGTAGCCCCTCCTGATGCCATGAGTTCAGGAAGGGGTAAGCAGGAGACAAATGCCAAAGAAAGCAACAGTGAGGAAGAGCTGAATGATGATGATTCTTCAGGGGATAGTGATGAGGATGCTGAGAAGAGAAGTCAGGTAGCTGAACCCCTGACTAAAAAGAAAATCAAGAAGTTTGTCAGATGGAAGGATAAGGAGGACGAAGCCATTAAAAGTCAAACTATAATCGATCATTCAAAAACCCTTCCTTATCCAAAGAAAGAAAAAGAGAATATCTTGAACTCGATAAAAGCAAGATGACGGAGTGAGAAAGATGCTTAGAGATACTATGGTGACTATTCCACTTGTCAAGTATTAACCGAGATGCCTAAATGCTCTAAGTATCTTAAGGATGCCCTGTGGAAGTAAGAAGAAGCTAAAGGGAATGGGCGAAGAGGTGCTAAGAAAGGAATGTTCAATCTGTTTCACGAGCGTTGCAATCAAGCGAGGTGATTCTCGGACGACCTTCAATCTCTTGCATGATTGAAGGCCACACGTTCCACAATGTCTTATGCGACTCAGGGGCCTCTGTCAATGTGATGCCATTGAATGTCTGCAAGAGTCTCGGGTTGGACAAAAGGCTAAGGGAGCATCCCGTCTCTCTTCAGTTGGTAGACCGATCTAGCCGTTTAGCAGCTGGTTGTGTTAACAACGTCCTTATCCATGTTAAACATTTAGTTTTTCCAACTGACTGGGTCATACTAGATTACCGGTCTGACAAGGAGATGCCCCTGATTCTGGGCCGGCCTTTCTTGAACACTTCTGCCTCCACCATTGACTTCCAAACTGGCCAAATCACTCTGAGAGTAGAGGACACTTCCGTTACCCTTGAGCAAGGAAAAAGTTCTGCGGAAACTCCAACCCAGGAGATTTCATTCATTGAAGCAATCTATGGAGATGAATCGGACCCTGATGAAGAGCTCACGGAGATAGGAGCCCTGGATGTTATAACTCAACAACTTGCGCACACTGAGCCTATAAGTGAACGAAAAATCTGGGACATTCTAGGGATGAGCAGCAATGATTTGAAGGAGCTCAACCAGGCAGACTTTAACCTTGCAGAGGAGGAAGTTTTAATGGGTAGTTGGGACGAAATAGATTTCTGGAAAGAAACTACCAATTGGGAGTTGGATGATTGGGAGCATCTTGCAGAAGAGCTTGAAGAAGAAGAACTTAAGAAGATGGTTAAGCATAAGAAAGAAAAACGGAAGTCGATGTGAAAGATTCCTCTAGATGATGTCATTCAATACCTTTGGGGTTACACCTCGGGAAGATGAGGTGTTTTTCACCAACCGGTCCAAGCTCACAAGGAAAAAGGTGGTCCCTTAAAATCTAGTATCGAGCAACCACCACTGTGACTTAGAGTTGAAACCACTTCCGCAAAGACCTAAAAACATCTTCCTTAAAGACGGTGATAAGTTGCCTTGATCATCTCGCCTAAACTCGAGCCGGAGCAAGAAGCTGAATTAATCAAAAAGTGCTTGAGAAACATATCCTCGCGTTCGGATGGCGGTGGGCGATATCGGAGGAATCAGCCAGGCGTGTGCATGCATAAGATTCGAACGGAGGAAGGAGCTAAGAAAGTCGACAACCTCGTGCCAAGGTGAATCCGCATACATGCAGGAGGTTGTCAAGAAAGAAGTCATAAAATGGTTAGATATGGGAATCATCTATGCAATCGCCGACAAAGATGAGTGGGTTAGCCCCACCCAAGTTGTGCCAAAAAGAAGGAGGTATTACCGTGGAAAAGAATGAAAAGGGAAGAAGTAGCTTTACGCCTTGTGGATCAAGCTGGTGGTCTCGCATTTATTATCGCAGATTGAATGAAGTCACCGCCAAAGACCATTTTCCTTACCTTTCATTGACCGACTTCTTGAAAGACCGAGTGGTCATAAGTATTATTGTTTCCTCGATGGATATTCGTTACTTCCAGATAGCCATCGACCCTAATGACGAGGAGAAGACTACGTTTACGTGTCCATCGAGCACTTTTGCTTTTCGCAGAACGCCTTTCGGGTTATGCAATGCACCAAACAACATTTCAACGGTGCATGTTGGCCATTTTCGATGGACTTGTGGAGAAATGTATGGAAGTCTTCATGGATGACTTATCGCCTATGGCGATAGCTTTGATGAGATCTTGGAAAATCTAGATATGGTACTTCAACGCCTGTGTTGAAAAGAATTTAGTGCTTAAATGGGAGAAATGCCATTTTCTAGTAGATGAAAGGATTGTTCGGGACACAAGGTGTCCAGCTCGTATTCAGTTGATAAGGCTAAAGTAGAGGCCATTGAAAAGATGGCGTACCCGAAAACAGTGAAAGAGGTACGAGGTTTTCTAGGTCATGTTGGCTTCTACAGGTGGTTTATTCAGGATTTTTCCACCATCGCCAAGCCATTATCTAACCTTCTGAAAGATGATGTTGAGTTCTTGTTTGATGAGAAATGCAGGAAGCTTTCAATTGCCTAAAGGATAAGCTCATAAGTGCCCCTATCTTAATCGCTTTTGACCGACTAAGCCTTTTGAATTAATGTGCGATGCCTCTAACTACGCAGTGGGCGCAGTTTTAGGCCAGAGAATTGACAAAAAGTTCAGGCCCATTTACTATGCGAGCCGCACCTTGAACCCGGCTCAATGCAACTACACCACGACTGAGAAGGAATTCTTAGCCGTCGTTTTTGCTATTGACAAGTTTAGAAGTTACCTTCTAGGGTCTCAAGTTGTGGTTTGGAGAGACCATGCCGCCCTACGCTACCTTATGGACAAAGCAGATGCAAAACCAAGGTTACTCAGATGGATTCTAATTTTGCAAGAGTTTGACCTGGAGATCAAAGATAAGAAGGGTAGTGAAAATATTGTGGTTGATCACATGTCTCGCCTAGTAAATGAGGGTGGCAAAAATCACAAGGACATAGGCATTCATTTTCCAACCGAGCAATTGATGAAGCTTGATACAGTTAGGCCGTGGTATGCTGATTACGTCAACTACTTAGCAGGTGGGCATTTAGAAGAGATGATGTATCAGGAAAAGAAGAAATTTTTCAGCGACTTAAAGTATCTCGTATGGGAGGATCCATATCTGTTTAAAGTCTGCAAGGACGGGTTGCTTCAAAGGTGCGTTCCGGAGCATGAACAATTGGATATTCTGGAGCAATGTCATAGTGGTCCCGCTGGTGGACACTACGGAGCACCTAAGACAGTCACAAAAATCCTTCAAGCTGGTTTTTACTGCCCTACTTTGTTTAAAGATGCTGAAGCCTTTTGCAAAGGCAGTGATAGATGCCAAAGAGTAGGGAGACTCAGTAATAGGATGGAGATGCCTTTGTGTAATATTCCGATTTTTCGGGGAAAGGGCAGATTTGTCTATTAGCGAAAATGAAATATTAGGTTCGGTTTCCTTTTATTCGGAGTTAATTATTTTGGACGTTTTATATATATAATTTCGAGTTTTATATATATAATTAAAAAGAAAATCAGTTTTTGTGGTCAAGGGCAATTAAGGAAAAGAATTAACTCTCTTTTAATATTAAGACCTAACATAAATCAGGGATTTTCAGTTTTCATTCAGCCCTTCCCCCTTCCCTTATGCGATTGAGAGAAAGAGAGAAGAGAGGTTAGAAAGTTCTTCACTTTTGCTAAGGGAAAGTTGATCGTTTTCAGAACGGATTCAAGAATTTGACTCGGCGTAAAGAGCACAGCATTTTGGCATCAGTTCTGTGGGATTGCAGCAGACTTTCAGAGCAGTTTTGGATCAGTTTCGGCTGCAAATTAGGTAAGAGAACATGTCCTATGAAATCAATTACTAGTTATAGGGATATGATCATGTTCTAAGACGTTTTGGTGTTAGAAAATTGAGTTGTTGCCTTGGTAAATGTCTATAGGGGTTATGGTATTGTTAAATGAAGCTTTTGTGCTCAATGTGTTGATAATATGCTGCTGTTTGGTTGAATTACGATATGGAAATCGCATGATGATGAGGTTAGGGTTTTTGTCGAACCCAGGTGGACGGGCGTCCGGTTCTCTGGACGGGCGTCTGCTTAGGTTGTGTCTCAGACGGGCGTCTGGTTTATTCAGACGGGCGTCTGAGGTGCTATTTTACATTCAGGATTGAAACTGTTTTAGGTGGACGGGCGTCTGGGCATAGTGGACGAGCGTCCAGCTTTGGACGGGCGTCCAGTAATGTTTAGACGAGCGTCCAGAGTCTTAAACGGCCGTCTAGCTTGTTTTGTCCTTCTTTCCTTGTGGGTTGTTGTTCAGCCTTATAAACATGATTTATCCTTATGAAATCTTTATACATGATATGTCAAAATGGTATAAAACTTAGACAAGCCTGAATTGAGCTTCTGATTCGTTCAGTTAAAACACCAAATGTACTCTTCAAGGGAGTTGAAGTTCGGATCCGTCGGAAGAGCATGATAGGCTTGTGCTTTGATGGATTAGTATTCATCAATGTCTGTGTATGTGCTAGGACTTGTCCGTGTCTAGTGGTCTAGGAAGAGAGTAGTATCTGTGAGGGAGATTATTTGAAAACACTTAGGTTGGCTTGTTAATAACTTAATAAACAACGTATGTGGCTTGTAAAAGATTAAACAATATGACTCTCTTGGCTAGGCACCAGGCTAAATCGCGATGCATGTGCTACCTCTGAAGGTGGAGGAACTTCATAGGTCAAAAGACCCTAAGTACGGAGGGACTCACGACGTGTGCGTGCTATCGGAGTCTACCTTTTCTAGACTTCGTGGATATTGGTGTGATCCACTAATATGTTGCAAAAGAGTGTCCCCAAGGTAGAAGAACTCAGAGGTGAAAGACCCTAAGTACGAGAGGACTCTGCTGAGGTGGATGCGCGTAGTGCCCTTGAGTGCGGTTGTAACATAGATAGGCTAAGTAGAAACAGTTAGTCACAACATGTTGATGAGCATGAAGTGAACCTTAAATTGAGTCGGTCTCATTTAATCAACTGATTAGATAATTATCTTTTCTTTATAACTATGATTGTTTTCATAGCTTCTCTTTCTTTCTAAGCACGTTGTACTTACCTCGAATGCATATTTTTCTATGTGTTTGGGGATGAGAAAGGCAAACGAGTATTTACGAGGAAGAGTTTGACGACGACGCTTGACGGCGCTCTTTGAAGTATCAAGATGTTTCTATTCCGCTTTTCATTGGTTGTTCTTTCATTACTTTTGAGGTAGACCTTTGGTCTTGTGAGTTTTTTGTCGTACTTTATCTTTTTGGGATCATCGTATTTTCCAAATGTAATAATTTACATTTCCACCCTTAGATTTCTTTTCTACTTTAATTTTGGGAAAAAATTATATATACCCGAGTTTTGCTTCCGTTTTGCCTTTAATTTGATACGATGTAGTAGAGGCTTACGTATAAAATGAATTTACTTTTATTTTATACGTCTTTGAACGTTCGATTTCCGGATAAGGACTCGGTGTCCGGGAACGGGGCGTTATGATTGGTATCGAGAGAAGCGTCCTTTAGGCTTCCTTTCTTTTAAGATAAGTTTCTTTATATCTTTTAGTAACGTCTGGTTTCCTTGATCTTTCAGAATGGTAACCACAAGAAGAGGCGTTCGTGGAGCTGGGAGCTCAGGGGTTAGACAAGGGGCAGAGAGCCCAGTGCCCGTAGTAGGGGACGGATTCGTGAGGCAGAATCCTTCCCTCGTTTGAGTCTTTCACCACCACCCCATACAGCCACACCTACACCAAGGTCTCAACAAGAGGTGTCACCAAGGCCGCATCAGAATCTGCCACCCCGACCACCGCCAAGATACAACTACATTTATGGAGAGCCTGGACAAGCACTTATTCGTGTCACTGTAGTAGGCGACAACCCACCGATTAGTGTGCCTCCACCAGAGACCAATGTGTATCCCCCACCATCTAGTGCTTACCCTCCAGTGTATCCTCAGCAACAGCAGGTCTTTTACCCTCCTCTTGTAGGTCATGTTCCTCAACCTACGGTACCACCTTCACCACGCTTTGACTACCAGCAAGGCGTTGGTCATCCACCCTTTGGTTTTCATCAGCCTCACAAGACCGAGTTTTATCGGGGTACCATCCAGATCGATCGAGCCTCAAGTAATCCCACCTTACCCGCAACAACAACAAGACGTTGAGAATGTACCTTTTGGTTACCCTCCGGTTCACCTACCAGTTAGACCGGCTTTTGAGCACACACAGCGGTGGATTGGTATACAAGGCGAGGAGAAATCGAGTTGAGAACTTCTTTGGTAATGTGGAGCATTCTAAAGCAGAGGAATGGATAAGAGGATTCGAGAAAGCTTGTAGGAACATACATGTTCCCGAGATGAGATGGCACAACTAGCGATCGCTTTTTTACATTGGGAAGCAGGCGTGGATTGATGCCGTTCAAAGCAAAGAACGGTAAGGTAACGGATTGGGAAGGGTTCAAGACTATGTTTTATAATGAGTACTTCTCGGTTACGGTTCAAGCAGATAAAGCAAGTCAATTTCTGAAGCACAAGCAAGGTAATCATCGACAAAGTGTCCCAAAGTACACTAACAAGTTCAACGAGTTAGGAAGGTTTTATCCTGAATTGATGAGAGTGGAAGAGAGAAAGATGGCCCTTTACAAGGATGGGTTGGCCTACGAGATTCAGTCGGGCATGCTAGGTTTTATGGCAAGGAATATGGCAGAGTTGATGAATAAAGCCTTGGAAGTCGAGACTTTCAGGAAGAGGGCTACAGTGGTTGTTGGTAATAAGAGAAACTTTGGGACAAGTCAAGGCAGTTATAGGGGAGCGCCACAGCAAGTCGCCAAGAAGACTACGGCTCCTACAGCCTAAAGCCCGAATAGTGCACCACTTTGCCCCAAGTGCAACTGAAATCATACAGGAGAGTGCAGGCAGAGTAGTAACGGTTGTTATGTTTGTGGTGAGCAAGGACACTTTTCTAGAGCGTGTCCCAACAGGGGAAACAAGAGTGGTTTGGGTCAAGGAAGCGGGAGAGGCGGCCCGAGCCGACCGGTTCGAGTTTTTGCAATGGATGCTAGCTTTGTGGAACCGAGAGGATGACGTTATTTCAGGTACCATGTTTTGTTTCATTCCTTTATTAAGATATTATATGGCATGTTTATTCATGTTGTGATGTATTTTGAATAAATGAATGTGCATCTTAGGTACAATAATGTTAGAAAACCTAGTGGTCAAGGCTTTGTTTGATACGGGAGCGTCAAATACTTTTGTGTCAACCAAGGTAGCTAGGAAGTTGAATTTACCTTCGGAGCCTTTAAGAAACACTTTGGAAATAACTACACCGTTAGGGAGGGTAACAAGGGTAACTAGAGTGATACCTCAAGTGGAAGTTCGAGTTGGACCTTATCGATGTAAGAGTGACTTTACAGTTTTGGACTTTTCGGATTTTGATGTAATCCTCGGAATAGATTGGCTATCCGAGAATTATGTTCACTTGGATCAGAAAGAGAAGAAAGTGACTTTTAAAATACCCGGGAAATCAAATAAGACATATCAAGGTAATGTGTACAAGCCGAGTAAGAAGTGACACCCGATCATCTCAGCAGTCAAGGCCATCAGGGCTTGTCAGAAGGGTTGTGAAGGCTACTTGTTGTATGCAAAGTGGATGTGGAACAAGTGAAACCGAAATTGGAAGAAACGCCTATAGTAAAAGAATATCCCGAGGTGTTTCGGAAGAGCTACCGGAAACATGCCGGACAGAGAGATAGAGTTTGAGATTCATTGATACCGGGAGCGGCACAGATTGCTAAGGCACCTACTGAGAATGGCACCGGCTGAATTAAAGGAGTTGAAAGCTCAACTTAAAGATATGCTTGAAAGGAACATAATTCAGCCCGAGACCTCGCGCTTGGGAGCCCCGTTTTGTTAAGAAAGAAGAAAGATGGGCGGCATGAGAATGTGTATCGACTACTGAGCAGCATCGAACAACCTTACCATCAAGAATAAGTATCCTCTACCAAGGATAGATGATCCGCTTAATCGATTGCGAGGGTAAGAAAGTGTTTTCCAAGATCGACTCGAGGTCCGGATATCATCGTTGAAGGTTAAGATAGCAGATATATCAAGACGGCTTTCAAGACGTAGATATGGACATTATGAGTTCCTCGTCATGCCTTTTGGACTCACTAATGCTCCATCTGCATTTATGGATTTGATGCAATGAGTTTTCATGCCGCACTTGGATAAGTTCGTGATAGTGTTCATAGACGATATCCTAGTTTATTGTAAGGATGAGAAAGAACACGAGGAACACTTAAAGATAGTGTTGGACACACTGAGGAAGAATCAGTTGTATGCAAAGTTTTCTAAGTGTGACTTTTGGTAGGATCGAGTGAGTTTCTTGGGTCATGTCATTTCTGGAGATGGCATTCAAGTTGATCCGGCAAAGATCGAGGCAGTTGAGAGTTGGCCTAGACCTACTTCAGTTTCAGAGGTAAGAAGTTTTCTTGGGTTGGCTGGTTACTACCGGAAGTTCGTGCAAGACTTTTCAAAGATAGCTACTCCACTCACCAGTCGACACGTAAGAATGTGAAATTTGAATGGACTAATGAGTGTGATAGGGCTTTTCATACCTTGAAGAGTAAGTTGACTACGGCACCGGTGTTAGCAGTTCCGGAGATTTTTGATAACTATGATGTCTACACGGATGCTTCGGGACAGGGTTTGGGTTGTGTGTTGATGCAAGGAGGAAAAGTGATAGCTTATGCGTCTCAAGCGATTGAAGGTGCATGAGAAGAATTACCCGACACATGATCTAGAGTTGGCAGCGGTAGTGTTTGCCTTAAAGACTTGGAGGCATTACTTATATGGAGTTAAAGCGAGGATCTTCACTGACCATAAGAGTTTAAAATATTTCTTCACACAAGAGAATCTGAATATGAGACAGAGGCGATGGTTAGAGTTCATTAAGGACTATGATTTGGATATTCAATACCATCCGGGTAAAGCGAATGTAGTGGCAGATGCTCTGAGCAGGAAACCAGTGTTTGCAGCTTCCAGTGTTGAGGTAGTGGCAGAAAGGTTAGATGGGCTGGAAATCAGAAGCTTTGATCAGATTGAAGATGACGATTTGTTGCACCGTTGTTGGCAAGGTCAGAGTTGATGGATGATATACGGGGAAAGCAAGACGAAGACCCGGTTTTGTTGGATTTGAAGCGAGTTGCTAGAGAGAAGCCTACGGTCGGTTATGTGCTAGACAAGAATGTAAATCTTTGGTACCAGGATCGTCTATGTGTACCTAATGTTGGTGACTTAAGACAGAGAGTTATGGAAGAAGCACATAGAATAGCTTTTGCGGTTCATCCGGGTGCTACTAAAATGTACAGAGACTTAAAGGAAAGATTTTGGTGGCCCTCGATGAAAGTGGAAATAGCCAAGTTTGTGGCCGAGTGTGACGTATGTCAGAAGGTTAAGGCGGAGCATAGAAGACCCGGTGGAATGCTTAAGCCATTGGATATCCCTGAATGGAAGTGGGATTAGATCACAATGGACTTCATCACCGGATTACCTAAGACAAGAGGCGGTCATGACGCGATTTGGGTAATTGTGGATAGATTGACCAAGTCTGCCCATTTCTTACCATACAAGGTCGACATGCCGTTGAAGAAGATGACGACACTATATCTGGACAATATAGTGAAGCTACACGGAGTTCCTATCTCGATAGTTTCAAATCGTGATTCGAGATTTGTCAGTCGGTTTTGGAAGAGCTTGCAAGAAGCCTTCGGAACTAAGTTAGATTTGAGCACGGCTTTTCACCCTCAGACAGATGGACAATCTGAGAGGACCATCCAAACACTCGAGGACATGTTGAGAGCTTGTGTTTTGGAGGTAGGTGGATCATTGGATTATTACCTATCGGTAGCAGAGTTTGCCTATAACAACAGTTTTCATGCAAGCATAGGCATGCCGCCGTTTGAAGCATTGTATGGGAGAAGATGTCGCACGCCACTGTTTTGGGATGAAGTCGGGGAGAGACAGATTACAGGGCCAGAAATGGTTGAACAAGCAAAGGAAAGGTTTCAGTTTGGTCAAGAAGAATCAAGGCGCTCAAGATGCATGCGAAAAAAAGTTAAATGATGTTAGAAGAAGACCGCTCGAGTTTGAAGTCGGTGATAGAGTTTACCCAAACGCTTTGGACAAAAGGGAAAGCCGAGTCCAAGGTATGTTGGACCTTTGAGATTCGGAAAGAGTTGGGACGTTAGCTTATAAGCTTCAGATTGCCGGAATCGATGTCGAGAGTCCATAGTGTTTTTCACGCCTCAATGTTGAAGAAGTGTGTCGACGAAGAATGATGTTGAAACTACGGTTGATCCGAGAAATCCTACAAGATAATCTTGCTTACGACGAAAGACCTATCAAGATTTTAGACCGGAAAGAAAAGATGATTAGAGATGCAGATGATTCCCTTGGTGTTAGTTCGGTGGAGCAATCATTCACCCGAGGAGGCAACTTGGGAAGTGGAAAGCGACATGCTTAGTGAGTTCCATGAGTTTGGGGATTTACCAGGTATGTTCTAGTTTCGAGGACGAAACTCCTTTTAAGGGGGGGGGGGAGAATGTAATATTCCGATTTTTCGGGGAAAGGGCAGACGTGTCTATTTGCGAAAACGAAATATTAGGTTCGGTTTCCTTTTATTCGGAGTTAATTATTTTGGATGTTTTATATATATAATTTCGAGTTTTATATATATAATTAAAAAGAAAATCAGTTTTTGTGGTCAAGGGCAATTAAAGAAAAGAATTAACTCTCTTTTAATATTAAGACCTAACTTAAATCAGGGATTTTCAGTTTTCATTCAGCCCTTCCCCCTTCCCTTATGCGATTGAGAGAAAGAGAGAAGAGAGGTTAGAAAGTTCTTCACTTTTGCTAAGGGAAAGTTGATCGTTTTCAGAACGGATTCAAGAATTTGACTCGGCGTAAAGAGCACAACATTTTGGCATCAGTTCTGTGGGATTGCAGCAGACTTTCAGAGCAGTTTTGGATCAGTTTCGGCTGCAAATTAGGTAAGAGAACCTGTCCTATGAAATCAATTACTAGTTATAGGGATATGATCATGTTCTAAGACGTTTTGGTGTTAGAAAATTGAGTTGTTGCCTTGGTAAATGTCTATAGGGGTTATGGTATTGTTAAATGAAGCTTTTGTGCTCAATGTGTTGATAATATGCTGTTGTTTGGTTGAATTACGATCTGGAAATCGCATGATGATGAGGTTAGGGTTTTGGTCGAACCCAGGTGGACGGGCGTCTGCTTAGGTTGTGTCTCAGACGGGCGTCTGGTTTATTCAGACGGGCGTCTGAGGTGCTGTTTTACATTCAGGATTGAAACTGTTTTAGGTGGACGGGCGTCTGGGCATAGTGGACGGGCGTCCAGCTTTGGACGGGCGTCTAGTAATGTTTAGACGAGCGTCCAGAGTCTTAAACGGCCGTCTAGCTTGTTTTGTCCTTCTTTCCTTGTGGGTTGTTGTTCAGCCTTATAAACATGATTTATCCTTATGAAATCTTTATACATGATATGTCAAAATGGTATAAAACTTAGACAAGCCTGAATTGAGCTTCTGATTCGTTCAGTTAAAACACCGAATGTACTCTTCAAGGGAGTTGAAGTTCGGATCCGTCGGAAGAGCATGATTGGCTTGTGCTTTGATGGATTAGTATTCATCAATGTCTGTGTATGTGCTAGGACTTGTCCGTGTCTAGTGGTCTAGGAAGAGAGTAGTATCTCGTGAGGGAGATTATTTGAAAACACTTAGGCTGGCTAGTTAATAACTTAATAAACAACGATGTGGCTAGTAAAATATTAAACAACATGACTCTCTTGGCTAGGCACCAGGCTAAATCGCGATGCATGTGCTACCTCCGAAGGTGGAGGAACTTCGTGAGGTCAAAAGACCCTAAGCACGGAGGGACTCTCTGTTGAGGTGTGCGTGCTATCGGAGTCTACCTTTTCTAGAGTTCGTGGATATTGGTGTGATCCACTAATATGTTGCAAAAGAGTGTCCCCAAGGTAGAAGAACTCAGAGGTCAAAGACCCTAAGTACTGAGAGGACTCACTTTGAGGTGGTTGCGCCAGAAGTGCCCTTGAGTGCGGTTGTAACATAGATAGGCTAAGTAGAAACAGTTAGTCACAACATGGTGATGAGCATGAAGTGAACCTTAGATCCACTAATATGTTTTCATAGCTTCTCTTTCTTTCTAAGTACGTTGTACTTACCTCAAATGCATACTTTTTCTATGTGTTTGGGGATGAGAAGACGAACAGGTTTACGAGGAAGAGTTTGACGACGATGTTTGACGGCGCTCGTTGAAGTATCAAGATGTTTCTATTCTCGCTTTTCATTGGTTGTTCTTTCATTACTTTTGAGGTAGACCTTTGGTCTTGACAGCTTTTAATAAGTACTTTATCTTTTGGGATCATCGTATTTTCCAAATGTAATAATTTACATTTCCACCCTTAGATTTCTTTTCTACTCTTTAATTTTGGGAAAAAAATTATATATACCCGAGTTTTGCTTCCATTTTGCCTTTAATTTGATACGACGTAGTAGAGGCTTACGTATAAAATGAATTTACTTTTATTTTATACGTGCCGAACGTTTGATTTCCGGATAAGGACTCGGTGTCCGGGAACGGGGCGTTACACTTTGAGGCCTATCTTGGAATGTGAAGTTTGTGACGTCTGGGGCATTGATTTTATCGGACCGTTCCCATCATCATGCTTTAACAAATATATTCTAGTCTGTTTGGACTATGTTTCCATGTGGGTAGAGGCTATAGCCACCCAAACCAATGATCACAAAGTTGTAAAGAAATTCTTGCAAAAGAATATCTTTACTAGATTTGGCTGTCCTAGAGCCCTTATCAGTGATGAAGGTTTCAGATTTTGTAATGCACCACTGGATAAAATTCTTGAGAGATATGGTGTCAAGCATATAATTGGTACACCATACCACCCCCAAACCAGTGGCCAAGTCGAAGTGAGCAACAGAAGTCTAAAGCGGATTTTGTAGAAAACGGTAAATTCAAATAGATCCAACTGGAGTCTGAAGTTGGACGACGCACTTTGGGCTTATCACACTGCGTTTAAGACCCCTATGGGTACGTCACCATTCCAAATGGTCTATGGAAAGGCTTGCAATCTACCAGTCGAGCTGGAGCACAGAGCTTACTGGGCTATTAAATTCTGAAACTTCGATAGCCAACTCTGTGGGGAGAAAAAGTTACTGCAACTACATGAGCTCGATAAATTCAGACTCAGGGCCTACGAGAACACCAAGCTGAGCAAGGAGAGAACGAAGGCGCTCCACGATGCAAAGATAAAAGACAGAGATTTCAAGGTAGGAGAGATGGCTTTGCTTTACAACACCAGATTACATCTGTTTGCTGGCAAGCTTAAGTCCAGATGCTCCGGACCCTTTGAAATTGTTGAAGTCCATCCAGGTGGAGCAGTTTCCTTGAAAGGGTACAGCGGTCAACCTTTTAAAGTGAACGGTCATAGATTGAAAAAGTATTTCGGACAGCCTTACGAAGCACCTGAAGTCCTGTACTTTCAAAAGTTGGTTGACATAACTGCTGTGCTGATTTGTGATGAGATCCCGTCCGACTTCTTTACTTCGGATGATGACATTATTGCCCTTAACCTTAAAGATGCTTCTACCACACCGCCTGCACCTATCAGTAAGCTAGTGCCACAATTAAGCAACAACACGAAGAAGAGAGTCAGTGCTATCTGGCGAGTTAAGTTCAAACACTTAGTAGAACACTTGACTTGTTGTCTTTATGCGCCACACCCTCATCCTTCATTATGATTCCGATGAAGAGGTGTCCCCGATCAAACCGAAGTGGCCCGATCCGGGTTGACTTTCTTTGAATCTGTCAAGCTAATGACATAAAAGAAGCGCCCCAGAGGCAACCTAGTCTTTTAAGTTACTTTTTAGTTAAGTTTTAGGGCATTAGTAATAAAACCATGGTGATTGGTGTGTTGGTTGTCACTGTCCTATTTGTGAATGCATTATGTGCCTACATGTTTACTCGTATACCCCTTGTACCCCGAGATTCTATGCTATGTCGAGTGTTGCAGATATTGTTGCAGCGGTACATTCATGCTACGGCCTGACCTCTGCCACCCTACAACCCGACGATCACTTTGAAACCTGCTAAGTATTCTTTCCTTTTATTTTGCACATTCTGAGGACATAATGTGATTTATGTGTGGGGGGGGGTGTCTACATTGGGTATGTTATCATGCTATGTTTCTGACAATGAGTAAATGTGATTTTATCGAAATTTTTAAAATTTTTCAAAGTAAACTTGGATAATTGTAAATCTTGAGCATGTAATTGAAACAAATGGCTTGCTAGTTGTAGTTTCCTGACAATGATTTTATGTGACTTTGAGAGATAATTATAGCATGTTTTTACTGATTTGAGATAGTATTCTTTTCACACTCACGAAAGCCTTTGATATTGAAGCAAAATTTTTGAACTGTATCCTTTCAAAAATTTTAGTGATTTATCTTTGAGAGATTTGGTCTTAATAGTAACAGTGAAGTAACACCTAAGTTCAGAACGTGCACTGTGAATATCTGACGGTTTGAATGTGATAAGTGAAACGTAACTAATGTTTTTGGAAAAAGTTGAGTTAATAATAAATAAATGGGTGTGTCGGAAGCTGGTTAATGATTGGAGTGCGGTAGGGCATTATCTCGAAATGTCCTATTCCACTATGATGACCAAAAGCTCACGACAGTCAAGAAAAGCTACCCTATGATTGGAGTAAGGTAGGGTGTTATCCCGAAACATCCTATTCTACTATGACGGGTAAGAGCTCATTTTGATGTGCGTCAAAGAAGGAAAAAAAGAAAGTGAAGAAAAGAATTAAAGACTTTGTTATCGCTGAACTTATACCCAGTATAAACCGAATGATATGATGTAGGGATTATCCTACTGAGTGCGCGGGAAGTCTTTTTGTGGAACGACTGCTTCCTATACCTAGGATAGTCATTAAAATTATTTGAGAGGATATTTCTTTGAGAGGATTGTGAAGATTGAAAAGGGCTTTTCACACACACTGAATCTATCTCTATGTTGGTATTACACACACTGAATCTATCTATGTGGATTACATGTACAGTGAGCCAGTTTTGATTGTTTTGTTCGGAGAATTTTATGATTTATATCGCAATATTTCATAACAATAATCCCCGTGTTTTAGTAATTTTTATAGAAAATTACGTATTAAATGAATAAATTGAAGGAATGGTTTTAGAGTTATAAAAAGTGTAAAACGTGCCAATTACGTGCTCAGAATGATGATTTTATGTTGGTTTGAGTTGTGTTACACTTTGGTATGCTTTCAATGATTTGCAGGTATTAAAAGCGACTGAAAAAAGAGGATTTGAAGTGTTTAATCGTGCTTTGGAAGAAAAAGGGACTGGACGAGCGTCCAGGAGCTTGAACTAGCGTCCATGGGTGGACGGACGTCAGAATATTTGGACGAGCGTCCAGGAGAAACTTTTACATTCAGGATTGACAGATTTTGATGAATCGGCGCCCAAATTAATGAAGGACGGGCGCTCGAAATGACTCGGCCCGATTCAAGAATTTTGTGAAGACGGACGGGCGTTCAACCTCCGGGACGGGCGTCCGGGTGTCGACTTAACCCTAGCCGCCTCAGTTTTCTATAAATAGGCGTGTTATTTCAACCCTAAAAGACACAACATACATCCGCATATTCCACCCTTGAAGGAGCCGCACCAAACCCTAGGAGATTATGAGTTTCTTCCCTTCAACCATGTCTTGGATCATCACAAGGATGCAAGGCTAAGCAATTCGTGATGAACAACAAGGAGGATATCACATCAACATCACCACAACCATGGATTGTTAGGTTATTCTTATTTATGATTCGAATATTGTATTTTATTTATCGATTGGTATTTGGATTGATTGTTAAGTGTTTTGTTAGATAGGAATATCAATAAAACCATATGTTGATTTGAATTTTTATGGAAGTATAATTCAACAATAGAACCTCTTCAATCGATAAAATTAATAATAATTTGAGGAATCATTTATTGTTAATTGAGTTATATGATTTGGGAAAAAATTAGTGATCTTGTGTTGTATGTTTAATTGTTTTGCTTGGAAAAGAAAACAAAACCCTAGAAATTGAGTTAAAGGAATTTAATCGATTTTGAGATTGATCAAACCAATAAAATCGTATTCTGATCATAAAGATGGTTGTGTGATTGTTGTGTGGTTGATTCTAGTCGTTCTCATTGTTCTTTTAACTATTTGATAAACCAATTCGCTCGTGCTAATTATACGATTAGTTATTTTCGTAACTTTAGTTATTGTTTTCTCGCATATTTTTGCTCAAAGATGTTACGGGCCTTTGTCCACCCATAGTGGACGCTCGTCCAGTATTGATTTTTTTTATTTTCTGCTATTTTAGCCATTGGTCTTAGTTTCTGTTTTATAATTAACTTCAGCCTTAGTTTTAGGTAGCATTTTGTGACATAATCGATACAACAACTGCACTTTAATCCGATAATTATACGATTCCCTTAGGACGACTCGGTAACACCTTATACTACGAGCCTTATACTTGGGGTGTTCCAATAAAATAAATTTAAAACTAGTTTTATCGAACAACCTCTGTATAAAGAGGCCTAGGCCAACTTAATTATAGATTCAAAATCCCTAAAACGCGTAGAGATAACTCTCAGCCGATCCTCGAGATTTCGCTGAGCCCGCCCCTAACGAACGGTGCACTCGCTGCCAGCGAGTCCTCTACATTCTGATTGGCTCGCTGGCTTTTCTTCCTCCTCACACCACTTTTCATGCTACTTCGATATTTATGTTTTATTCAATCAAATTCTGCTCTGATTTATCTTGAGATTTACTTCCTTCGTTGGTAGATATCCTCTGATTCACCATAACCTATAAAATCAATAATTATCGCACAGTAATCATATTTTAATAATAAAAATAGATAAATACCAAATTATATTCTATAAATCATATAACATTAAGTAATCATTATAAACAAGTGATTTAATATAAAATATATTTTATTAAGCATGATTTAAGGATAACGTTGATGACTTTTACGGGTATTATTTGACCGTCAACAACAAACCCCCACTTAGACTTTGATCGTCCGAAACAAAGCATCGATAAGTCATTCCCCAAGACAACATTTTCCATGGTCAAATCATACTTATGCAAGAAAATTGAGTCATCTCATACCAGTCATGCCCATAAGGTATCCATTATTCACTACTCGCTATGAATCAAAGTGATGTGTGCATGTGCATTCAGTTTTATATATTCGTGGCAAGATTAAAGTTTATACTAACTTTGTAGTCTTAACCTACCAACATCAGCATTCCCACTTCTTAAGCCACGCAATGGGTAAAGACATGGTGCAATAAGCAAGAGCGACATCGAAAAGGTTTTTGGACTCGGAGACCGAGAAAATACTCAAAGCCTCTTAAAAAGTTGAATTTCTTCGCATTTTCAAATTTCAAGTATTAACACCTCTCAAGAAAGAAACTTTCTTTAAAATTAAAGTAGGCATTGCAAGAATCCCCCTCTCACGGATTAGTCAATAGCGTTGAATATTACCACAAGTTCAGGGCTACTTTGGTAATGTTACTACAAGCCAGTGTTTAACGAATTGTTTAAACACAGATAATTCTCAAGATTATTACTCTGCTTTGATGGCCAGAAGATAAGAATACATCAGCAGATAATTATCGACAATAAGTTCACATAACCAATCATCTACGCAATGTACACGTAATTTCTTCAGTTATTATAATTCGTGCGGTATTCATCGATTCAAAGATTGAGTAATTGAATAATAAATAACTACTTGGAACAGTCGGCATGAATATCCTTAAATTTACATCACCTAAATATAATATGATCACGTACTCATGCAACTTAGTTCCTTTCCTACCAATTTCATGTTTAAGAACTCACAATTCTAAAGGTACGAGATAATTAATTTTGGCTTTTGTTGAATTCTTTCAATTTTTCACCGTTTCATTTAATTTTCAATTATAGCACATCATAGATAAGTCTCCTACCCCCCACTTAAACTAGGCATTGTCCCCAATGACAAAGAAAAATGAGAATTTAAGAAAAAGACTTAGCTCTGGAAACGGCTCTCAAGCAGATGCAAATTATTGGAGTTATTCAAGCACATCGTGGAGAAGCAAATGAAAACCTGTTTAAGCAAATGAAACAGAAACTCCACGAAACCATTAATAACATGTCGATGGAAGTTATAAAATAATATGGCAGTAATTAGATGTAAAATATCCAAAAACAAATTACGCCACTTTATTTCATACAACCAATGACAAGTAAAACCAAAGGGTTATAAACTACAAAAACTCACATGGCATCTATCAAGGAAAAACCTGCATTTTTGTCTATCGAACTATGACACGGAACAGGGCGAGATGAAAGAAAAATAAACAAGCAACTAAATATGATACTCTGTATCGATATCCTCCACCACAAAAATATTATTGAAACCGGGTGGAGAAGACAAAGAGCAAAAAGCATTACCCTATGTGGAAAAACACGAGGTGGACTAGATCGACAAGGTATTCAAACCAGTGTTAAGAGAAACTTGGTAAGGTATAACAGATTGGATGAGACCTATTGGTAAAAGATAGGAACATATACTCGGGGAAGAATCTTCTCGTTGGAATGGGAGAATAACAACTTAGGGAGATGTAGCTGTGCCGCAAAATAACTAATTACCCAATTTAGCACGTAGAAGCTCTCAACGTCATCAACAAGGTCGGCTCGGTGTGATAATTTAAAACAAAACTCATCATCTACAAATGCTGGAATGGTCAGAAAAATTGTGAAATGTAAAACTTCCGATAGAAAGATAAGTTGTATTTCGATAGAACCAAAGACTGTTAAAATCTTGCTTGGTTCAGAGCTACACTGACCGCAGCTAGGATCATGAAAATCAAAATGGTTAAAGATAATCATTAAAACTTAGCAATGTCCGAATTCCGCAACATAAGGGTAATTTGTAAACAACATGGAGGTTGAGAGTACGATGTGTGAGAAAATCATGGTGAAGGATGGTAAGAAAAGACTTTGGGTTGGTTGAAAATTGGTTAAGGAAATTTGTTGGGTAGGTAGTGTTTAAGGGATTGGGCTAGGGTGGGAGAGTGAAACAGATGGAAAGACAGAGTGGGAATGAAAGAATGGTTAGAAATGTGAACTGTTGGGGCAGATTGGCGATAGGATCGAAATGTTTGAAGGTGAAAAAGTGTAAAGGGAAAGATAAGGATAGTTGCAGAACGAAGTGCACACCACTTTGGATTTTCACTTGGATCACCGTTCTAAAGGTTTTGGAATTTGACCAAAATTGGTCTTGTTCGTACCAATCATTATATGTTACATTTTCAGTAATTCTCAAGCTCTCTTAATGCTTCCATCTAAAGGTTGATTGCCAAATTTCCTTTTCTTTAGTAATTTCTCGACTCTCTACGAAACTCTATTTCACGTGGCTGGTATTGAGTAAAAAAGTTTTGCACATCCTCAGCCTAATGGACATCGGAACACAGCAAATAAAAAACCTCAACACATGTCATGTTACTCTTATTTGACTTAAAGAAAACAAAACCTAAATATCCTAAGGGTTTTAAAGAAGTAGTTCTGAGTTTAAAGTCCTCAGCTCGACTTTCCAAAAATTATCCTTATCAGTCATCCTTCTTGGATCGCCCGAAATTGACGCCTTGAGAACTATATGAGGTGGGCTCATCGCTTTTTCAGAATAATACCCTTCCCTTGGTCGTGAGATCGAGGAAACGACATCTATCCATACCATTAAACAAAGCTTCTACCTCTGCTCCCGTTTTAGGAACCAGTGAATTCTAAGGAGATTTAGGGGCTATTTGTTAAAACTGAAATCTGAAGCCTAAAGTCTAACATCTGAAATATGAAGTCTGAATAAATTAAGTAACTGAAATCCGAAATCTAAATGCGTTTGATAACTGCATTGATCCAAAAACTGATAAATATGTAACTTTACAATTTATTCGTACAGCTTTTATATTAGAAAAAAAAATCATACAATACATATGAACGTACATAATTTTCACTTAAATCTTTTATTAGCAAACTTTATACATTCATACACACACACACACATATATATATATATATATATATATCTATATATATATATATATATATATATATATATATGTATATATAGACACACACATATATACATAATACATACATATATATATATATATATAATACATACATACATATATATACATATATATATATATATATATATATATATATATATATATATATATATATATATGTATATATAATATATTTATATTATATGATAATAACAAGATACAGATGTATATAATTGTAATACCATAATTGATAAAAAAAAAACTATAGTACTTTAATGAATATTAATAACATCTAATGATTAAATAAACTATAAGGTCTTAATATTCCTAAAATAAACTACTAGCATTAAAAACAATATTCTTGCAAAAATATTCAAAACGTGGGACTCTTTCACCGAAATAAAAGATAGTGGGCATGAACAACCGTTTTCAGCGTTAAGTAGCTCCTCACCGTCTGAAATTTTTTTATAGGAATTCAGAACATCTTAATATATTAAGTGGTGTAATAAAATGTTATCAAACACATCTAAAGTTAACCACCACTTAAGATATTAAGAATAAGTGCTGAATCAAGTTAACAAACAGGCACTTAGTCCTAGGGACTTATTTTAATAACATCCTCTATAATGCTGCTTCATTATGCTCTCTCAAAACTCAACGTCTTCTTTAGATTGCGAATGCTTAAACTACACAAATTGTTGCTCCCGTGGCCACTAGAAACAATCTCATGCATAGGACAAAGAGATTTTAACAGAACTACGAGGAACTCTTTCTTCACTGCTTCCTTTCAATGACTACATGTTTCCCTACACCCAATAGACGAGACATATTTGGGGCAGAACCTTTGACACTAATAAAATTAATCTTTTAAACTCACTCTTGTCAAAGATTCTCATTGAAGTTCATGTAAAGACTAACTTATGTTCAAAAAACCAAAAGATAGTAAAACATAAGCAAAAAGGGTAGTACCTTGCCTTCAACATTGTAACACGAATAATTCAAACCTTTTAATATTTATTTTCTCGGAGCCATCTTGGTGCTTTAAAGGTGTTTCTTCCATTGCTTTTCTCATCGTAGATTCGTAGCTCCACATGTTGTTGGGTTATTTTCTCAGCGCCGACGAAAAATTACTGACTCAGATTATTGTTTCCCTGGTATTTGCAAACAAAAAAAACTAAACGGACCGTAGACTGACTTTAACATGGATTCCCATGCCGCTATCTAACCTACAGATTAAACATACGGGAATAAACAAACATGTGAAATTCTAGAAAACAGAAGCTGGCTCTCCGGTAGCGAGAGGCAGTCTCGCTGGTAGCGAAACCATTTTTTCATAATCTGGAATTTTCACACAAAGCAGACAACCAGAGTGACTCAAAAAACGTAAAAACAGACTCTAAAACAGAAAACTCAACATGAATAAAAAATTATTTATATATAAAAAAATGATCATTGGCTCCCCGACAGCGGCGCCAAAAACTTGATGACAAGATCAAGTGATAATAAAATACCTGAACACCATAAACCAATACCAGCAAGGGACTTGGTCCATCGTAGTATAGCTATAGCGAATCAAGGTCGATCCCACTGGGAACCAATTGTGGATCATTTATATACAAACAATTAATCATTCAAGCCGAGCACACGAAGGCGATCTACGACCAACAAACGACAAGACAAGATAAAGGACACAACTCGACACAACACATAACATACAAGTAATTAACCTCCCCAATTACTATGTTATCGTTTGGATCTTGAGATTCTATATAACTAAGCTAGACTCGACAACTATTAATCCGATTCGTATCTAATTTATATTGGCTACAGGAGTCATCCCCTAAACTAGATCTAGCTCCAGTTAGGCCATCTAGATCACTGTGCTACATTACGTGACTTCGCTTTGTAGGCCTCCTTCTCATATGACTCGCACGCTTACAAAACTAGGGATGCCGATATTAACCGTATTCCTCACCTAGGCAACATTCCTGTGGTTAGGCGTACTTCCTAAGCGATCGCATCAGTCTCCGTCCTATTAACACTAACTTTTTAGGTATCATGTTAATTTACGACTTACGTATAATTAGGTGCATTAAATACCCTAATATAAAACAGATCTAGATCTCGCTGAAAGTCCCGAAAGATCAATTAATGAGCCGACCTAGGAGTACTATTTTGGTATTTCCTAACTACACATTTTAATTAATCCAGACGAGCAGCGTAGCCGTAGCCATACCTACTAAGACAAGAAATTCTAGGTGGACAACCTCACCATAAAGACGTGGCTAGATTGACATGGCGAAAACCTAAATCTTAGCGTTTCTCTATACGCAACGGATAAAATAGAGATTCATCAAGAAATTATATAGATATACTAGAAACACGATTTTCGTTCATATCAAAGTCATACGTAGGTCACCAGATCTCGACGTGGGCGTGTGGACCTTATAGACGAGGAATCCCCACTGCCTCACGTCGTATCCTTAGATCTACATCGTTTGACGAAGAACGAACAACATCAAACAGTAAACAATAATTGGGGGGGATCTAATTACAAACAACAAAGAAGAAATATACACAAGAACATCACATAATAACTGCTGGAATCTTGTATAAAAACTACTACGGCGAGGATTTGTGTTATGAGTTGATGTAAAAAGTGTATGTAATAAAATCCGTGGCTGCTCTTTATATAGAGGCTTAGGCCGACTTAATGATAGATTTAAAAACCATAAAATGTGTAGAGATAACTCTCAGCCGATCCTGTAGATTTTGCTTGAGCTCGCCCCAATGAATGTGCACTCTCACAAACCAATGAGTCCTCTTCATTCTGATTGGCTCGCTGGCTTTTCTTGCTCCTCACTCCACTTTTCATGCTGCTTCGATATTTATCTTTTATTTTATCCGATTCTGCTCTGATTTATCTTGAGATTTACTTCCTTCGTTGGTAGATATCCTCTGATTCACCATAATCTATAAAATCAATAATTATCACACAGTAAATCATATTTTAATAATAAAAATAGATAAATACCAAATTATATTCTATAAATCACATAACATTAAATAATCGTTATAAACAAGTGAATTAACATAAAATATATATTATTAATCTCGATTTAAGGATTACGTTGATGACTTTTACGAGTATAATTTCACCGTCATCATTTACCCATGTACGTTATTAATTAGTAGGTCTGGAACAGTCGGGTCCAGACCCAGCTGAAGCAGGAAATTACTAGTCGTGTTTTTGTTTTAATTGTCTGTCTTGCAGGAATACAGAATGCTTTCGACTAGAAAGATCGTAGGGATTCAAAGTCAGCTAGCACTATGTCATGAGCAGTTTTGAATGTCTTTCTATTTGTCCAATAAAAGGCTGACACAAGTTTAGAGAGGGGTGAATAAACTTGTCCCAAAAAATTGAATCTATAACCAGATTGAGGTTAGCTTTAAACCTTTGTGGAGTTAAGATAACTTACTTGAGTATAAGTCAAAACTGACTTATGCTTAACTGAGTTAACCTGTAGCGGATTATTAAAGCCTATTTATAAATATGAGTTTATCAGTTTGTCTAGATGGAATGAAATGTTGTGCTGATTCAGTTTCTTATGTTTGCTGAGTGTGTGATCAGATGTAATATAAACTATTATGCAATAAGTAAATGCGTAAGGTAAGTAAGTAAATAAGACAGAATTTATAGAGTTTCTAGGAGGTGTAATCTTGTCAATCCTCTCTTCCCCTATGATGCGGAGGAAAATTCCACTAGAACTCTTTAAGGTAGATCGGTTACAAAAAGTCCTAAACTAATAGTCCTTGGCTAATCCCAAGCTTCACTATCTAAGCAACTATAGAACAGGTAGAATTGCGTGCAGCTCTGCAACTGCTTGCACCACTGGTCCTTGAAGGGTTGTATTGCCTCTTCACCAGCTCATCATAAACACAGTCTTCCTGACTGCCACTCAAATGTCCTTCCCACCTTCTTGGTGTTTCACAGCCTTTGATAAAATCAAAGTTGAGACTTGAATCAATAACTAAGATTCAACTTGTGATTTGTGCTTCTTTTTCTTGATGTATATGATTTGCTCAAGCTTTGTTTAGTGTTTGATCTTGATGCTTCTTTGAATGTTATAGAACACTTTGAAGATTTCTTGATCTTGCAACAAAGCATACTGTAGGAGTTCTTATTAATTCACTTTCCCTTTTACTTGAATCGTTCTTAACAGATTTTTCTTTTGAACTCCACACTTATTCTTGAGGTAGATGTGACCTATTTATAGTGTTTTTTCCAACGTCCTTCTTCTTTGAATTTGAATTGTTGTAGCCGTTGGTGGAACTTCTTATTCTGTTGAATGTCAGTGTCCTTTCTGACAATTCCGTGTATCCAATAAAATTGTTTCCTTTATAACGGTTAGATCTTTCTTCAGGTTTTATATATTCAGCTTGAAAATTATTTTATGTGGACTATTCAGTTTCACCTTTAAGAGCATTAACTGCGGTTTTACTCTTCTTCAAAAAATTAGTACTCTATTCTTCATGTGATTATAATTGACTTAATCAGAGTACACCATAACTTAGATAAATCATCTAAGATAACATTGTCCTTATGTATCTTAGGTCTTCATACAAAATCTATAGAGTCAGTTCAGGTAATCACAATCTGGCTCGAATTCTATCTTTATAATCACGGTTTTGGTATTTATAAACTGAGTTTGAACCCTCAGTTCTTCATTCTTCAATAACTGAGTATGTGTCCCTCAGTTCTTCAGCTTCTAGATAAGTCAACCGAGTCTGTGTCCCTCAGCGAACATTCCTTCTTCAGCATCTGTTGGTGTGCTATGAGTATGTTTCTCAATCTTCAATTGTGAACTCAGTTTTCATAGTCTCATCAAGTCAGTTACTCGTTTTCTCTAAACTTATCCTAGAACAATTCCAGTGCTTGTCTGATTTACTTATACAAATATCAGACTTTATTAAATCCTATTCATTAATATCTAGACATCTTTTTGCTTTGCACTGTAACAGCTAGTTCTGACACTTCATCAATGGGGTTAAAAGCAATAACTATTGGAAATAAAATTTATGTTTTGATGAAATTTCATCATATTTACTCAATATATTATCTTAACCTCATTGATGAAGTGCTGAAGCTAGATGTTATAGTTAAAAGCTAAAAGATGTCTAGAATTGAATGTATAGGTTTTACTAGTGTCTGATATTTGTATAGATTACATCAGACAAGCACTGTAATAGTTAGTGTGTTGTAAAACTAAAAACTGGAAGTCATCTAGAAAACTGGAAATCATTAAGATAAACAAACTGACTCAAACAACACCAATATGAAACTGAAGAAGATAAGTTCGCCGAGGGACACAAACTCAGTTGGCTTATTTTGAAGATTGAAGAACTGAGGGTTCAAAATCAGTAAATGAAGAGCTGAGGGTCACAAACTCAGTTATTGAAGGTTGAAGAACTGAGTGGTCAAACACAGTTATGAAGATTACAAGTCAAGACTGTAAAGTTAGACTTCAAGGAAGTTTGTGGTGACCTGAACTGACTTTATGGATCTTGTTTGAAGACCTAAGAATTATAAGGACAATGAATTCTTAGAAGTTAATTAATTGCATATGGTGTACTCTGATTAAGTCAATTTATAATCAGATGAAAATTGGAGTACTGATATTTGAAGAAGAGTAAAATCTCAGTTAATGCTCCAAGTCTGTCAAGAAACTGACAACTGATAAACACAGTATAAAATAGATAAAGAAACTCAGTTTTATATGTCAGTCATCCAACAAACTAACAGTACAGTCGAACGTTTTTAAAGGAAGCAATTCTATTGGATGAAATACTGACACATCAGAAGGGTCACAAAATATAGCCGTTACAAGATAGACGTTGATACAATTCGAATTCAAACAAGATGAACGTTGGGCCTCATACTATAAATAGAGGACTTTGCACCAAGAAGAGAGAATAATCAAGAGATCAACAAGCATTTTGTGCATTAGTCGTTTTATTCGAATCACTATCATCTCTGCGCTATAACAAGATCATATCAAGAATATCTTCAAGTGTTCAAACTACTCATAATTTATCCAGATTCAGACACTTTGAAGACCCACAAACAAGAATCAATTTATTGATTCTAAACCCAACTTTGATTCTACATTAAAGGTTTAGACAGTGAAGCAAACCGGGAAGGTTTTGCCAAGGACAGTTGTCACAGCAGTCGGGTAGACTGTGTTTGTGGTGGTAGCTGGTGAAGAGGCATAAGTAACCCTCCAAGGACCAGTGTTCAAGCAATTGAAGAGCAGCAATTCTACCTGTTCTACAACTGTTTAGAGATGGAAGCTAGGATTAGCCAAGGACTATTGTTTAGGACTTTTTGTAACAGCTCATCTCAAGAAGTTCTAGTGGAATTTTCCCCCTACACCACAGGGGAAGAGAGGACTAACATGATTACACCACCTGGAACCTCTATAATTCTTGTTTATTTACTTTACGCATTTATTTATTTATTTAGCATTTATCTACAGCATTCTGATAATTGACTATTATACACCTCACAGATCACAAACTGATATTCACCTGAATTCAGTTTAGCACACTCAACATTCATATAGAATAACAAGATCAAGAAAAAGGCTAAAACTATATCCGCTGCCGGTTGACTCAGTTTTGCGTAAGTCAGTTTGACTTAGACTAAGCTCAGTCAGCTTAACTCCACACAAGTTTTTAACTGAACCTTAATTAGTTTAAAATCAGTTTTTGGTGACAATTTTATTCACCCCCTCTAAACTTGTGTTAGCCTTTCCAAGGGACCGACAATTGGTATCGGAGCAGTGTTTCTTTAACAAGATATCATTTGCTCTAAACCACCTCTAGTTTTTCTTTTCAGAAAGCTCAGTTTCTAAGTTTTCACATAATCAGTTTTCACTCTCTCACTATGGATAACAATCAGTATGCCAGACAAATGCTGATGTGCAACATGGACAAATTTGATGAATATAGACATCGTTTGCAGGCTTTTCTAGCGGCTTCTCATGATAAGTTGATTGATGTACTCACTGATGGACCCTTCCAGATTACTCATAGGCAAACTGTTGAAAGAAATCAAGTTAGAGTTCCCAAGCCTAAAGCTGAATGGACCAGTGATGATCGAAAGAGAAACAACCTGAACAATGTCGCCATGGATATCATACTCAGAACTCTTGATAGCAACATGTACCTGAAAGGCAAGGAGTTTACGACTACAAAAGAAATATGGGAAAAACTTTAGTTAGTTTGCGAAGGAACTGATTCGATTAAAGAAAATAATATCTCTGTAGCAAAACTGAAGTTTGAGAATTTCAAGTTGAAGTCAGGCGAAAGTATTGATCAGATGCAAAGAAGATTCAGCGCTATCATGGATAAATTGACATTACTCAAAATTGAGTACACAAAGAAATAAATCAACATTAGAATCTTGAAGGCATTACCATTGTGCTGCAAGATGAAAGTCACAGCTATGGAAGAATCAAGAAGACTTGAAATAGAAGATTCATTCAAAATCTTCTCAGATCTCAAAGCTTACAAATTTAGTGAAGATTTCACCATGACAACGGCCTTAATAAAAGCCATGGAGGAACCTAAAACAACAGCTCTTGCAGCAGCAGCATCAAATGAAAATCAAGAAACCTCATCTAGCAATCTTCAGCAATTGGACGAGATGGAAGAACATACGGCCCTAATGATGAACAGAATTTGAAGGATGAATAATGGACACCCAGTCACTCAGAAGTTCATTAAGAGGACTCCTGAAAAGAATAAAGACGATGAATATCTTTGTTTCAACTGTAAGAAGCCTGGACATTACAAAGTTGAATGTCCATAACTGACCAAGAAGATTCAGCAATGAAGAACTGGGAGAAGAGCACTTCTTGCCGGAGATGAGTCAGACTATGAAGCTTGTACTGAAAGATTGTCAGAGAACACAGCTTTAATGGCTCACATGGAAAATCCAATTGATGTATGTGAATCCAAGTCAAAATACTCTATAGCTCAGATTTCTATGCAAAATGCATGTTCTTCGACAGCTAACTCCAATCCAAAAAATCTAGAATTAGAACAAACAAGACAAATTAATGAATCAGTTTGTAACTATTCAAGCTGGTTATGAATCAATTAAAGCTGAGAAAGAAATTCTAATTCTTGAAGTTGAACAATTGAAGTCTGAACTTAATATGATAAAACTGGCTAGAACTGAAAAAGAAAAGAATCAGTATTAGTCTACGGCATCTACAGCAGCAACTAATTCATTTGCTCAATCAAGTTCAGCTACTGGATTCAAATCAGGAAAGCCATATGAAGACAAAACAGGCTTAGGATTTGATACACAACAATCTTCTAAGGAAAGAACTATCAAAGATACTGAACCTAGTATCAAAACTGGTATTAAGTTTGTAGCTGAGCAACTTCCACAAACTGAGAAAATTGTTGAACCAGTAAAGTCAGTATCACATAGGATAAATTAGTTTTACAAGAAGACAACTGCATCTTGATGACGGTCAAATTATACCCGTAAAAGTCATCAACGTTGACCTTAAATCGAGATTAATAATATATATTTCATATTAAATCACATGTTTATATTTATTATTTAATGTTAAGTGATTATTAATATGATATTTGGTATTTAGCCGTTTTCATTATTAAAAGCCGATTTATTGTGCGATAAATGCTGATTTTGTACATCACGACAAATCGAGAGGATTAATGTCATTCAATCAATGGTCTCAAGATAATAGAGGAAGAAAATCGGAGCATTAAATGAAAGATTAATCAGATCAACACGCAAGCGTGCAGTGGGGAGCAAGATAAACGAGAAAAACGATTAACGCGTGCAAAGTTAGGTTCGGTCGACCGAGCCTATAGCTTCGGTCGACCGAGTGGGGAGCTTCGGTTGACCGAGTGTGTCATCTCGGTCACTTATCGGATTTTTGCGTGTATATCTTCTAGATCCTTCATTAGTCGGTAGAAACTCCTATATAAGCAGCAGCTACGAGAAATTGTAAAAACACACCAACATATCCCTTCATTCTTTCTTCAATATTACAATTGATAATATAACTTTGATACAATGTAGAATAATTTGAGGGTTTCAAAGCAATTTAAATTTGCAATATGTAAGCCTTTATTTTTGTTTCTTTCTTTTAAGTAATTAATCCCTCCCAATTATGCTTTATCGTTTGAATTAGTTAATCATAGCTAGATGATGTAGATCTAGGCTATGACGTCGAGGGGATGTGGCGACTCCTTGTCTATGGGGATCCCATAACCTACGTCATAGACTTAGTATTTATTCATGAATCTGTATTGTTCAATTAATGTGTATCTAAGTTAGTTTATATGAATGCTTTACAACCATCGCTTAATCCGTTGTGTATGATGAAACGCCGAGAGATACGCTCAGGGATGTAACTGGGGAAAAGACCATTCGGTCGACCGAGCCCGACTATTCGGTCGACCGAGCCCTGTTTTCATCCGTTAAATAGCCACGTCTTTATGGTTAGGTTAACTTAATAGAATTTATTATCTCAAAGAGGTATGGCTATGGCTACGTTACTCGCTTAGTTTAATTAAAACGTGTAAAAAGGAAATACCAATATAAAACTCTTAGGTAGGCTCATGAATTGATCTTCGGACGTTCAGCGTTATCTAGGTAGGTTTATATTCGGGAATTGCATGCACCTGCTTATACGTAGATCGTAAACTAGCATGAGACTATAACTTGGTAATTGCTAGTTGGACGAGAGCTTGAGTGATCGTTTAGGAAGTACGCCTAACCATAGGAATGTTGCCTGGACGAGGTGTACGGTTAATATCGGCATCCTTAGAGTCGTAAGCGTGTGAGTTATATGAGATGGAGGCACCAAAAGGCGAAGTCACGTAACAATATCACAGTGATTTAGTGACTTACCGGTGCTAAGTCAAGTTAAAGAGGATGACTCCCGTAGCCAATCTAAAATAGATACAAACGGATTGACAGTTAATAAGTTCAATTTATTATATAAATTATCTAGGTCCAAACGATAAAGACTATAATTGGGGAGGTTAATTACGTTGTGTCGAGTCGTGTCTTTACCTTTCTTGTTTTATGTTGGTCGTAGACCGCCTCTATGTCCTTGACATGTTTAATTAATTGTTTGTATATAAGATGACCCACAATTGGTTCCCTGTGGGATCGACCTTGATTCACTATAGCTATACTACGATGGGCCTAGTCCTCTTGCTAGTATTGGTTTATGGTGGTCAAGTATATGATAACATGATTGACCCCGATCCAGTTTTTGGCGCCGTTGCCGGGGAACCAACGGTCAATTTTATATATAAATAATTTTTTTTTATTCATGTCGAGTTTTCTGTTTTAGAGTCAGTTTTTACGTTTTTGAGTCCCTCTGGTTGTCTGCTCTGTGTGACTTCGTGTTTCTGTTTATCCCCGTATGTTTAATCCGTAAGTCTGATAGCAGCATGGGAGACCATGATAAAATCAGTCTACGGTCTGTTTTGTTTTTCTTCTGTTTGTAGAAACCAGGGTAGCAATAATCTAAGTCAGTAATTTTTCAAGGGCGCTGAGAAAATAACCTAGCAAACATGTGGAGCTACGAATCTAAGATGGGAAAAGCAATGGAAGCAATACATTTAAAGCACCAAGATGGCTCCGAAAAAATTTTAAAGGCTTAAATTCTTCGTGGTACAATGTTGAAGGCAAGGTACTACCTTTTTTTTTTTTGCTTATGTTTTACTACCTTGTGGTTTTTTGAGCATAAGTTAGCCTATACATAAACCTTAGTATGAATCTTGGCCCGGAGTTGGTTTGTAAGATTAATTTTATTAGTGTGGAAGGTTACGCGCCAAATCATCTCATCTAGAGGTGTAAGGAAACATGTAGTCATTGAAAGGAAGTAGTGAATAAAGAGTTCCTCGTAGTTCTATCAAAATCTCATTGTCCTATGCATGAGATTGCTTCTACTGGCCAGGGGAGCAACAAATTGTGTAGTTTAAGCATTAAAAATCTAAAGAAGACGTTGAGTTTTGAGAGAACACCATTTTACGCTGCGTTGAGTTTTATGGTGATGGCTTCTCGGTGAACCCACCTTAAATGTAAAACGAGATTACGCTTTGGGTGACAATTTAGAAATCGCAGAATCGTAGTACATGGGTTCGAAATGGTCTAACCATGGTCGGGCGATTTCAACCGAGCTTCGCTCAATCGATTCCTCCACGTGTGATGTACGTTATGCCAGGTTCAACAAGACTTAGCATAGCCGATAAGCCTTCAAAGGCTAAACGGGCTTAATCTTGACGGATTGGCCTGAATCGTCACATATGTTACAACGAATAAGACGGCGAGGCTTTCCTACATAACCGACCTTATTCGAGTACTTTGATTCATTATTTCTTATTGTCAAGGCCAAATCGTAATTTTAACTAAGTTTCTTAGAATTCACTAATTTCTAAAACGAGCCGAGGTAAGAGCTTTGTATAAATGGTATGGATAAATGTCGTTTCCTAGGTCTCACAACCAAGGGAAGGGTATTAATCCGCAAAAGCAACAAGCCCACCTCTTATAGTGCGCGAAGGGTCAAAGTCTGGTGATCCAAGAATAATGACTGACAAGGATAATTTTTTTGGAAAGTCGAGCTGAGGACTTTAAACTCAGAACTACTTCTTTAAAACCCTTAGGATTTCTTTTTAGGATTTTAGGTCTTTCCTTCTTTGAGTCCAATAAGAGTAACATGACATATGTTGAGGTTTTTTATTTTGCCGTGTTCCGATGGCCATTGGGCTAAGGATGTGCAAAACTTTTTTACTCAATATAGGCCACGTGAAATAGAGTTCCGTAGGAGAGTCAAGAAATTGCTAAAGAAAAGGAAATTTAGCAAACAACATTAAGATGGAAGCATTAAGAGAGCTTGAGAATTATTGAAAATGTAACAGAGAATGATTGGTGCGAATAAGAACAATTTTGGTCAACTTCCAAAACCTTTTAGAATGGTGATCCAAGAGAAAATCCAAAGTGATGTGCAATTCATTCTGCAATTTTTCACCTTCAAACTTTTCGATCCTCTCACCAATCTGCCCCGGAAGTTCACATTTCTAACCATTCTTTCATCGCCTCTCTTTCTTTCCATCTGTTTCACTCTCCCACCCAATCTCAATGCCTTAACCATTTTCAACCCACCCATAAACACAATTTCTTACCCACCCTTTATCTTTTCTTCCCAACCTTATGTGTATCTTTTTTCTAAACCCATCATACTCTCTACCTCCATCTTGTTTACAAAATACCTTTGTGTTGCGGAATTTGAAATATTGCTATGTTTTATTGATTATTTTTTTTATCATTTTGATTTTCATGATCCTAGTTGGGGTAAGTGTAGCTCTGACCCTAGCTAGATTTTAAAGGTTTTTGGCTCGATCAAAGTACAACTTCTCTTTTTACCAGAAGTTTTAAATTTCACACTTTTCCGACTATTCCGGCATTTCTAGATGATAAGTTTTGTTCTGAACTATCACACCGATCCGACCTTGTTGATGAAGGTTATGACTTTTACGTGATACATTGGGTTATTAGTAATTTCGGGGAGTAGCTACATCTCCCTAAGTTGTTGATATCCAATCCAAGCGAGAAGTTTATGCGCTAAGTACCTGATTTTATCTTTAGCCGATAGGTCACATTCAATCTGTTATACCTTACCAAGTTTCTCTTTTATACTGGAATGATTACATAGTGAGCCAGTCCACCTCGTGTTTTCCCACGTCGGGTAATGCTTTTTGATCTTTGTCTTCTCCACCCGGTTTTAAGAATATTTAGGCGGTGGAGGTTTTAGATGAAGACTACCATCTTTAGTTGCTTGTTTATTTTTCTTTCTATTTAGTATTTTTCTTTTTTGGTTGTCATTGGTTGTATAAAATAAAGTGGCTTGAACTGTTTTTAGGTATTTATACCTCATTACTGCCACATTATTCTATAACTCCCATAGAAATGGTGTTATTAACGGTTTCGTGGAGTTTGTCTGCTTATACAGGTTTTCACTTGCTTCTCCGCAACGTGCTGACATTTACTCTGATATTTTTCCTTTACTTGAGAGCCGTTTCCAGAGCTAAGTCTTTTTCTTAAATTCTCATTTTTAATGCCATGTTTAAGTGGGGGGTAGGAGACTTAGCCATGTTATGTTATAATGGAAAATTGAATGAAACGGCACATGATTGAAAAAATTGAATAAATACCATATTATTTATCTCGTACCCTTAGAATTGTGAGTTCCTAGCTAAGAATTGATAGGAAATAAACCAAGTTTCATGAGTACGTGATCATTTTATACTTATGTTAGGTAAATTTAAGGATATTCATGCTCGTTTTTGCAAGTAGTTATTTATTATTCAATTACTCAATCTGTGAATCGAGTATACCGCGCGCAAATCATAATAATAATGAAGAAATTATGTGTACATTGCATAGATGATTGGTTATGTAAACTTAGTATCAATATCTATCTGTGATGCATTCTTATATTTTATCCATTAAAGCGGAGTAATAAGCTTGAGACGCACTGTGTTTGACAATGCGTTAAAACATCGGGCTTGTAGTAACATTACCAAAGTAGCCCGCGCTTGTGGTAATATTCGATGCTATACATGATCTAAGATAGGGGATACTCTAAAAGTTTTCTTCCTTGAGATTAATAGTATTAGAAAAATATGAAGATATGAAAAATATTCAACTATTTAAGAGGCTTTGAGTAGTACTCGGTCTCCAAGTCCAAAACCCTATAGATACGCTCTTGCTTATTGCTCTAGTGCTCGACCATTGCGAGGCATAAGAAGTATGAATGCCGAGGTTGGTAGGTTGAGATTATGAAGTCAAGATAAACTCTAATCTTTGCCACGAACATATATAACTAAATGCACATGCACACATCACTTCGATTCATAGTAAGTAGTGAATAATGGATATCTTATTAGCATGACTAGTATGAGTTGACTTGAGTTTCTTGTGTAAGTATGATTTGACCATAGAAAATGTTGTCTTGGGGAATGACTTATTGATGCTTTGTTCGGGACGATCAAAGTCTAAGTGGGGAAGTAGTTGATGACGGTCAAATTATACCCGTAAAAGTCATCAACGTTGACCTTAAATCGAGATTAATAATATATATTTCATATTAAATCACATGTTTATATTTATTATTTAATGTTAAGTGATTATTAATATGATATTTGGTATTTAGCCGTTTTCATTATTAAAAGCCGATTTATTGTGCGATAAATGCTGATTTTGTAGATCACGACAAATCGAGAGGATTAATGTCATTCAATCAATGGTCTCAAGATAATAGAGGAAGAAAATCGGAGCATTAAATGAAAGATTAATCAGATCAACACGCAAGCGTGCAGTGGGGAGAAAGATAGACGAGAAAAACGATTAACGCGTGCAAAGTTAGGTTCGGTCGACCGAGCCTATAGCTTCGGTCGACCGAGTGGGGAGCTTCGGTTGACCGAGTGTGTCATCTCGGTCACTTATCGGATTTTTGCGTGTATATCTTCTAGATCCTTCATAAGTCGGTAGAAACTCCTATATAAGCAGCAGCTACGAGAAATTGTAAAAACACACCAACATATCCCTTCATTCTTTCTTCAATATTACAATTGATAATATAACTTTGATACAATGTAGAATAATTTGAGGGTTTCCAGCAATTTAAGGGCTGCAATATGTAAGCCTTTATTTTCTGTTTCTTTCTTTTAAGTAATTAATCCCTCCCAATTATGCTTTATCGTTTGAATTAGTTAATCATAGCTAGATGATGTAGATCTAGGCTATGACGTCAGGGATGTGGCGACTCCTTGTCTATGGGGATCCCATAACCTACGTCATAGACTTAGTATTTATTCATGAATCTGTATTGTTCAATTAATGTGTATCTAAGTTAGTTTATATGAATGCTTTACGAATTACTGTTTAATCCGTTGTGTATGATGAAACGCTGAGAGATACGTTCGGGGATGTAATCTGGGGGAAAAAGACCATTCGGTCGACCGAGCCCTGTTTTCATCCGTTAAATAGCCACGTCTTTATGGTTAGGTTAACTTAATAGAATTTATTATCTCAAGAGGTATGGCTATGGCTACGTTACTCGCTTAGTTTAATTAAAGCGTGTAAAAAGGAAATACCAATATAAAACTCTTAGGTAGGCTCATGAATTGATCTTGGACGTTGGCGTTATCTAGGTAGGTTTATATTCGGGAATTGCATGCACTGCTTATACGTAGATCGTAAACTAGCATGAGACTATAACTTGGTAATTGCTAGTTGGGACGAGAGCTTGAGTGATCGTTTAGAAATACGCCTAACCATAGGAATATTGCCGGGGCGAGGTGTACGGTTAATATCGGCATCCTTAGAGTCGTAAGCGTGTGAGTTATATGAGATGGAGGCACCAAAAGGCGAAGTCACGTAACAATATCACGTTGATTTAGTGACTTCATGGTGCTAAGTCAAGTTAAAGAGGATGACTCCCGTAGCCAATCTAAAATAGATACAAACGGATTGTGATTAATAAGTTCAATTTATTATATAAATTATCTAGGTCCAAACGATAAAGACTATAATTGGGGAGGTTAATTACGTTGTGTCGAGTCGTGTCTTTACCTTTCTTATTTTATGTTGGTCGTAGACCGCCTCTATGTCCTTGACATGTTTAATTAATTGTTTGTATATAAGATGACCCACAATTGGTTCCCTGTGGGATCGACCTTGATTCACTATAGCTATACTACGATGGGCCTAGTCCTCTTGCTAGTATTGGTTTATGGTGGTCAAGTATATTATAACCTGATTGACCCCGATCACATCTACCAACAAAGGTAAAGCAAATGGTAGATCAACTGTATCTCAAGGAAACCGAAATGGTAAATCAACTGCTAGATCCACTAAAACAAATCAAGTCATGAACCAGAAAAATTACAATCAGGGTAAGTCTAAGAATGTCAACCATTCAAAGATTCACACATCCAGGGGGAAAGGAAGATTATATCCCACTAATGATGATTGGAATTTTACTGCATCTACTAATAAAACCGATAAGAACAATCATTCCAGAAACAAAACTTATCACAAGTTTCAGTCAAAAACTCAACAGAGAGCTAATCCCAATTCTCAACAAAAGTCCCAGTACCAAGGTCAGTCCAGACCTCAGTACATAAGGAATCATGGTAAGAATTCAATTTTTAATAGTAGAAAACATTTTGGAAATCAAAGTGAACCAGAAGACCTGAGAAATCATATACATAAGACACAATCCAGAAAAAGATATTATGGAAGTGTCGCCTATATATATGAAAACAAGTGCAACAATTTCCAGAGAAGACCCTATGGAAATATACCCAAAGTCTACTAACAACTGACCACTATGGACCCAAACAGAGTTGGGTACCTAAAACATTTTAATTTGTTTTGCAGGATATATGGTAATTTGACAGTTGTTGCTCAAGGCACATGACAAAGAGCAAGGACTGTCTAAGTGATTTTATTGCCAAAGATGGACCAAATGTTAATTTTGGAAGTAAAGACAAACCTGGACTAACCAAAGGATATGGCACCTTGATCAGAAATGGTCTTACGATCAAGAATGTATCTTATGTAGAAGGATTGCATTACAACCTACTAAGCACCAGTCAATTCTGTGATATGGGATATAAAGTTATGTTTGACAAAGATTTATGCATTGTCATCAGTGAAACATCATTTCAAGTTGTTTTGGCCGGAAGAAGAAAATAGAACATGTATGTTGTAGATTGCACTACAACTGTTGCAGAAACCAGTTTACTTGTGCACACCAAATCAGAAATCAGCTGGTTGTGGCACAAGTAACCGAGACATCTAAACTTTGATGACATCAACACCCTCGTCAAGAAACAGTTAGTCATTGGACTACCAGAAATATCTTATAAGAAGGATAGCTTATGTGATTCTTGTCAACAAGGAAAGCAAACAAAAGCAAGTTTCAAGACTATGTCTCAGCATTCAACAACCAGAGTTCTGGAACTACTACATATGGAATTATTCTGACCTATTACACCAATTAGTATCAGTGGAAAGAAGTATACATTTGTGGTAGTAGACGATTTTTCAAGATACACTTGGGTTATCTTCTTAACCAAGAAAATTAAAACCAAGCAAAGACTTAGTGAATTACTCAAGAGACTTCAGAATCAGAAAGGTGTATCAGTTGTAAAGATAAGATCAGAAAAAGGAACTGAATTTCTCAACAATGTGATTATTGAATATTGTGAAGAAAATGGTGTTTTACACCAACTTGCTGCCACGGAAACACCTCAACAGAATGGTGTAGATGAAAGGAGAAATAGAACGCTCAAAAAAGCAGGGAGAACTATGATCTGTGAAGCAAAACTACCTGAAAGATATTGGGCCGAAGCAGTTAACACAGCTTGCTATACACAGAACAGAGCTTTCAAGAATAAAAGGCATGAGAAGACTCCTTATGAAATTTGGAATGGAAGGAACCAAATGTTTCTTACTTTCATGCTTTTGGAAGTAAATGTTTCATACATAACAATAGGAAAGATCAACTTCATGTTTTTCAGCCCAAAGCTGATGAAGGAATTTTTCTAGGTTATTCAAGTGTTAGAAAAGCATTCAGAGTACTAAATAAGAGGACACTCAAGCATGAGGAATCAATACATGTGGTGTTTGATGAACCAAACTTCCCTGGTGAAACAAATAAAAACAGACCAGAACCAGTTTCTCAGTCTTAGTTACCAATCTTGCCAGAATCAGTTTTTGTTGACATTGGAAGACTACGGATTTCAAATTCTTCAGATCAAGATCAGTCTCAGTTTTCAACCACTCAACAACCCACTTCTGAACAAAATGATTCTAACTCAGTTGAAGAAATTCAAGAACCAGTTCTTGAAGAACCATTCGAACTAAATGTAAATCCCTTGATGCAAGCACCTGCTTATCAATGGATGAGAGATTACCCTGAAGAACAAGTTATTGTTGACACTCAAGCTGGAGTTCGAACAAGACATCAACTAGATGCAATGATTGCATGTTTTCTATCTCAATCTAAACCTAAGGAGATAGAAGAAGCTTTGAATGATCTAGACTGGATACTAGCTATGCAAGAAGAACTGAATGAATTCGGAAGAAATCAAGTATGGGAATTGGTAGAAAGACCACTTCATGTGAATATTATTGGAACCAAATGGGTACTCAGAAAAAAACTTTATGAAGATGGGAAAATCATCACAAACAAAGCTAGATTCATAGCTAAAGGGTATTCTCAAGCAGAAGGCATAGATTTTGATGAAACTTATGCGCCAGTTGCAAGATTAGAAGCAATTAGGCTATTTCTTGCCTTTGCTGCTCACAAAAAGTTCAAAGTATACCAGATGGATGTTAAGAGCGCATTTTTATAATGGAATACTTGAAGAAGAAGTTTATGTTCAGCAACCACATGGATTCGAGATCAAAAATCAAACTGATAAAGTTTTCAGACTAAGGAAAGCTCTTTATGGACTTAAACAAGCACCAAGAGCTTGGTATGAGACTCTATCTCAGTTTCTAGTGGATAATGGATTTATCAAAGGAACTATTGAAAACACTTTATTCAAAATGAAAAATGAAGAGAGCACTCTACTTGTGATCTATGATGATGACATTATTTTTGGATCAGAAAATGAACAGTTATGTGAGAAATTTGCAAGTTTAATGAAGAGCAAATTTCAGATGAGTATGATGGGAGAATTGAATTACTTTCTTGGATTACAAGTTAAACAATTAGATGATGGAATTTTCATTCACCAAACCAAGTTCACAAGAGAACTTATCAAAAGTTTGGTACGGAAAAATCAGCTGGAATTTATCACCAATGGGGACCAACATCTGGTTAGATAAAGACAAAGAAGGCAAAGATGTTGATCAAACACTTTACAGAAGAATGATTGGAAGCTTACTCTATCTTACAACAAGTAGGACAGACATATCTTTTACTGTTGGTGTATGTGCAAGATTTCAGTCGAAACCAAAGGAAAGTCATCTCACAGTTGTAAAAAGAACCATGAAGTATCTGAAAGATACAGATGGGGTTGGAATTTGGTATTCATGAGAAGGAGAATTCAAGCTGATATCTTACTCAGACTCAGATTATGCAGGATGCAAAGTGGACAGAAAGAGCACCTTAGGCACATGTCAGTTGCAAAGAAATAGACTTGTGTCTTGGTTTAGAAAAAAGCAAAACTCTATCTCAACTTCAACAGCTGAAGCGGAATATATAGCAGCTGGAAGTTGTTGTGCTCAAGTTTTATGGATTAAACAACAATTAAGAGATTATGGGTTAGAAGAAGGAACGATTCCCATAATGTGTGACAACATAAGTGCAATTTCAATAACTGACAATCCAGTTTTACACTCAAGGACAAAACACATAGATGTGCGTCACCACTTTATAACAGGTCATGCGGAGAAAAAGGATATGACAGTTCTTTATGTACCTACTGAAGATTAGTTGGCCGACATCTTTACAAAAACTTTGGACAAAGAAAGATTTTCCAAACTTAGAACTGAATTGGGGATAATCAAAGTCAGTTAAGTCAGATAAGCTAGAGAATCATCAAGGGGATTAATCTTTGTTATGCTGGTGCGCTCACTTAACATATCAGTCATTGACATCAACAATCTCAAATTGACCAACTTTATTCTAGAACTGACCTCAACATCAGTTTTTTAAGAGTCAATTTAAGTCAAGGGTTGATAAGATAAAATCGACAGCGGTTATATCGCATTTAATTACCGCAGTTTCTCAGAATATATTGTGTGTACACCCCTTTACTGTCAGAACAGTACATGCCTTGGTTACACAAACCATCATGGAATTTGAAAAGTTGTACTAATCAACCGTCAGTACATTACCCCTATATATCCAACCTCCATTCACATTTCCTTAAAATCAAAAATCAGATTTTTCATAATCTCCAAATTCAATTTTTGTTTTCACACTCAATTCAAAAATGGCTACCTCATAGAAATCACAAGAAGAAAGATTGATCACAGATTTAGATGTGTATACTTTCGAAATTTATGAAACTATGTGCAACAACACTCTGTTAGCAAGTTATATCAGCGAGAAGATCCAGAAACAACCAGGATTAAGAAACATTCTGGAGGTTACTTTCAACGAAAAACATGATGTGGAGGGAATTTTGCAGTTCTGGGAGAATATGCGTTTGGTATGAGACTCCCTATTCACTACTGTTCGTGGAGATCGTATTATTATAAATGAACGAGTCATGAAGTCACTATTTGGTTTCACAACATCATCCGTGACATCAATAGATTTGACTTCTCTACCATTGAAAATAGACGCCTTTCTTAGGCAGATTACATTATCTAAGGAACCAGTAGAAGTTGGTATCCATGTTGAAAAACTCAAGACATAGTTCCGATATCTTAGCAGATGGCTCAGCAGACATGTTATTGGAAAATCCAAAAGAATCAACATACTCTCCGATGACAATGTTTATCTGATAAACATAATTTGGGATGAACTACAATTCAATTGGGCCGGTTATGTCATCAATCAGATAAAGAAGCATCACTTAGCTAAATTGGAAAGTATACAAAGAGCTCAAGCTGAAGGACAAGTAAGCTTGTTATGATTCCGACCAAGAAAACACTCGGTGGAATAATTCAATTTTATCTGGAAAAACTTGAGGCGGGAAGAATGCAAGATAAACTGCAGCTACAACTACCAATCTGAGAGGAACTTGCAAAGCAGTCACAAGAACAACTTCCCAACCTGAAGCCAGACTGAAAACTATGTCTCAAAGAGGAAAGTGAACACAAAGGAATCAAGCGGAAAGCCGAATCAGCAAAAGAAAGATCAGTTGTAAAATGTTTGTACCTAGAAACTTTGAGTAAGAAATCACCAACTGAGGGGGGACAACAACAACTAACAACTGAAGTTACAAAGAAAAGCATTCCTGCTGGTGATACTTCTCAGTTACAACACCAACCAGATCAGCAACAAGCCCCAGTTTTTGAAGCTGATAGAATCATCAGGCTAATGAAAATGAAACTCAAACCATAAGATTCTCGTTATGCTTTTTTAAAATCTGAAGAAAAGGTACTCTTGAAGGAATTTGAAATTAGATATCTATATACTTTGTTTCCTATGTCAGAATTTCATGCAAATTGTTTCAATAGATTCACTGAACTAGCTCAACGAAGAGAATCAACCACATCATCTATTCCTGAAGATACTTCAAAGAAAAAGGATGATGGTGAAGATGATAATTCAAGGAAAGAAGCAGACATGACTATAGTTTTGCAAAAGGATAATCAACCTCCACCTCTAGCTACGCAAACTGTAACTCAGCAAAAAGATTTGCCAGTTGGAAATCAGACAGCTGACAATCATCAAGCAGGTGATGGATTTAATAATCAGCAACTTATGATCATTGAAGATATCACTGTTAGGTGTAGTGCCCGAAAGACAATTATCTAATTGTTTTAGGACAGAATTAATAATTCATCTTATTATATTCAAGTATGCTTAAATTAAGACACTACTAAAAACCCTAAGTACCTCGTTTATGTAATCACATAACGCAGTGAAAGGCTATACACACGAGGATTGAGTTAGTGAGATGTACTTAAAATTAACTTAGTCCTTAGCGTTTAATAATCTGAGTACGGGTCTCATGATTAATTTGCTAATAATGCGCCCAGAACACTTTAGGTGTGACAGTCTTATCCGGATTGTCGGTAATAGGGTACCTAATGGGGCATTTATATATGATGGTAATCATATAGGGCTGGACCGATTTGATTGGAGTTCTCGATATAATTCCGTGATCGAGAAGTCTTATCGAATCACAAGATGATCATATATGGATTAATCTCAATCCTGAGGTGATAACAGACAACTGCTTAGACTTGGGTGGAGTTTGATGTGTTAGTAAGGATCACTTCGTAGTATGTGGTCCAACACTTCTCGTTGGCTCTATTCTAGGATGAGTGAGTATTTTGTGCTATCACAGATATGGAATCCATTCCTTCCCTCGGGAAGTAAACAGACAGTTCCCTTATTTGTTAACCCAAAAAACTGATCGATCGGCCGAGTTCATATTATATTTGTTATGAACTAATTGATCACTAGTGGGTTAATGGTAAATAAGGATAATATGTTTTGAGAAGGGTTTATGGAAATATCCCGAATCGAAGTGAACAGTCTATGAAGGATTTATCCGTATGTAATGATTATATCAGTGGACGCTTTTGACTCATAAATTGAGTGTAAGTTATCTATATTCGATAGAGTTCAGTTTCGGGTTTATGGTGGTGTAATCCCAGAATTAATAGGTTGGATATAAGTATTCTGTCTGATGAATAATTTTATTCGATTTGTTGTAGCTACTGAATATGGGTCAATGGTCCCTGACGTGGCTCCCAAAATAGCATAATTAGTTTTCTCATCGTTTCACCTCAATTATATAATTAAATAGTGCATTGGGCTATTTAATTTGGTATGTGGATTAATTTTTTAGTTGGACTAGATAATTAAAATGAAAATTACATTTTTTCGTGGACTCGGCCCAAGTGTGGAATTTTCGTGTGGACTAGGGTTTTACCCAAGTCTTGGCCGAAAATTATATTATTTGTTATTGGGAAATTTGTTTTCTCAATAAATAATAAGACATGTGATTAAATTATTTGTGTGTTAAATAATTTAAGGAAAGGAAAATCTTTTGTATATCCTAATTAATTTTAGGAATTTTTTAGATTTAACTTTTTAAGGGAAAAGGATTATTATAATTGATTTTGTATTAATTATTTAATCCTTGGGCATAAGTTTTACTCTCCTATATAAAGAGAGTTCTCCCAAGCCTTTTGACATCACATATATCACGCCTATTTCATAAAAATATAGCTTGGCATTTTCGGCTATAGTTCTTTGGGTTCGAGTTTAGAAAACTTCGGGTTTTCTTGGTAGCATATCAAGGAGGTTGATAACGGTCATTTTGTGCCCGTTATTCTATGACCTTTATCCCCGATTCTAGTTTAAAGGAGCTATAATAGAGTAATAATAAGTCGTAATACGCCTAATTTGCATATGCCGAGAGTTACGATTCATTATTATGTATTATGATGTTTTATTATATTATTTGATATTACAGACTGTATTTCATGTGATATTTGTAGTAACTCATTTGGGAGCACAAGGATGGACTTGGAAAAGCTTTGATGGATCACGAGACAAGTTCAGGAGGCCCAAGAGGTAAAAGAGGAAAGAGCCCGGGAGCATGTAAGGCTCGGTCGACCGAGCCTTTGTGCATTCGGTCGACCGAGTGGGCCTACTGATCCGAGAAGAAGTTCGGCACATTATTTGAGTCGGCTAGGGTTGAGTGTCGGTATTTTAAGTCGGTTTTCTATGACGGTGAGGCTCTATATAAACACAAGCCCTTTGTATTTTTTTATTATGCATTCACCAATACTATTTCATATTTACAAATAAGCTAATAAGGATTCTTTAGGCTTCATGGAGGTTGCTAGGGTTGCAAACATGTAAGCCCTAGTTTATCTTCTTGTTTTCTTTTAAGTAATCAATTTCCCAATTATGCTTTGATTGTTTGAGTAGGTATTCATATCTAGATGATGTAGATCTAGGATATGACGTTAGGGCAATGGTGATACCTTGTCTATAAGGATCCCAAACCCCACGCCCTCTACCTAACATCTACGGATGAATCTGTGTGTTTAATTTACGTGTATTTAGATTAGTCTATATGATGTCACGATGATTCGCTATATAATCCGATTCGTATATGAAACGCTGAGAAATATGTTCGGGGATGTAAATCTGGGGAGTCAGACTCTCGGGTGACCGAGAGGTGTCACTCGGTCGACCGAGAGCACCTATTCGGTCGACCGAGAGTTGTCAAGCCTGTTTTCATCCGTTAATCGACCACGTCTTTATGATTAGGTTAGCTTAATTGAATCTGTTATCTCAGTAGGTATGGCTATGGCTACGTCACTCACTTGATTTAATTAAAAGCGTGTAAAAAGGAAATACCGGTATAAAACTCTTAGGTAGGCTCATGAATTGATCTTGGACTTTCAGCGTTATCTAGGTAGGGTTATATTAGGAATTGCGCGCACCTTCTTATCGTAGATCGTAAACTAGCATGAGACTATAAATTGGTAATTGTTAGTTGGACGAGAGTTTGAGTGATCGTTTCAGAAATACGCCTAACCAAAGGAATGTTGCCTGGACGAGGTGTACGGTTAATATCGGCATCCTTAGAGTCGTAAGCGTGTGAGTTATATGAGATGGAGGCACCAAAAGGCGAAGTCACGTAACAACATCACGTTGATCTAGTGACCTAACGGTGCTAAGTCAAGTTAAAGAGGATGACTCCCGTAGCCACTATAAATGAATATGGACGGATTAATAGTTGATAAGTCTTGTTGTTATATAAATTGTCTAGATCCGAGAGGATCACGGTTATAATTAGGCGCTTGATTACGTTATTTGTTTATGTGTTATTTATATGTTTGAGTGTGTCTTTCTTTTCTCGTACTTTATGTTGGTCATAGACCGTATTTGTCAAACGAAATAACTGGTTGACTATTTAAGTTAGGATCCACAAATTGATTCTCTGTGGGATCGACCTCGACTCTATCTAGCTATACTGCGATTGAACCTAGTTCACTTGCTATTGGTTATTTAGGCATCGAGTTAGTAATTTAACTTGACCGCAATCAAGTTTTTGGCGCCGTTGCCGGGGAATCAATGGTCCAACTGCTTAAATGATCTACTTGCTTATTTTTTTTTTTTTTTTTTTTTTTTGTTTCTGTTTTCTTTTACAAGTGAGTAAAATAAATAAAAAAAAAAAAAAAATATATTTATATATATATGTTCTGTATGTTCGGTCGACCGAACAATGCTGCTCGGTCGACCGAGCCCTTTCATTGTTCTATATTATCTGACGGCATTGTTTTCCCTTCGTTTCTGTTTTTTCCCGTTAGTAGGTTGTAAGCCTAGCAGCAGTATGAGCAATCGTACTGACTGTTAGTTTATTGACCGTTTGTTGTTTTTCTCATGTTGCAGATAATCAGAACTAAATCACTCAGGTAAGATTGTTCGTGATAAACAATATGTCATCAAAACAATTTTCCAAGGTTAAGGAAGAGGATGTTAACGTTTTACGAACCAAGACAACACCAATGAAGCCGATAACGCAAAAGCTGAAGGAGAGAATAGCAAAAATGAAAGAACGAATTCAGGAAGCCAGGAAGTCAAGGGAAGCAAGTGAAGCGTATGTAAAAAGAGGTATGTGTGCTTTAAATCCCGAAGTGATTTCTTCGGATTCGGACTCAGATTCAGATTCGTATATTGATTATATGGATTACATGTCGGAGATAGAGTCTGGTTCTGAGAGTAGCGTAGATATGGAACGACCTATAGTCACCTGTGCTAAGGAGGCAAAATATGTTGAAGATGAATCTCGGTTAATGCCAAAGTTAGATGACCCTGGGGCATTCCTTGTAGATGTTACCCTAGAACAAGCACACTTGGGATTGGCTTTAATTGACTCTGGATCGAGCTTAAACATTTTCCCTAAAAGCCTTTGCGATAGGAATATGATTCTGACTCCCACAAACACCCCGCTAAAAGTGAGATTCGCGGATAGTACTAGAACCATCATGTCTGGACAGATGAATAACATGATCATTGGTATCGGACAACTTCGGTTTAAGATAGATTTGGTCGTAATGGACATGTAGAGCATCCGTATAGCCCAATTATCTTGGGTAGGCCCTTTATTAATACCTCTAGAGCTCTTATTCGTATGACTAGGCATGAGATCACATTGTTTGATGCTAAAGGTTCTGAGACTTTTGGGATAAAGAACCCTGAGTTCCCTATTCCGGTAAGTTTAAACATTATAGAAGTCGTTGGTTCTAAACCGGATGTGATTCCAAGTTCAGAGGAGTGTGATGATGACAATGTTGACGATCGAGATGAGAAAGAGGTCCTTACAATCCTAAGCCGAGATAGAGCTGTTCAGCCTGCACCTGTAGTTAATAAGGATGATGCCAAGCCTCGTTTCAAAACCTAAGGATAGGAGGAGGAGAGTTAAGCGCGAACTCGTAGAGTTCGAAATCAAGAAAGCTCATCGAAATCTGAAACGATCCCGCAAGGCGGTGCCTGTTTAGATGGACAATTTGATTGTCTTTTCGTCAGACGTACATCCCACGGAAAGGCACTCGTGCAAAGGAATGGCAAGACGTTTTGGTGAAGGTTAGTCGGGTGAAGACACTGGCAAGTCAAGAACAATTCTTAAAGAGTGATATTTTGGGAAGTCGAGCTACCGACTTAAATCGTAGAACTAATTCTATCCTTCATTATTTTTATCTCTATTTTTATTTTTCTTTTCTAAATAAAAGTAGCATGAAACGATGAGAAGTTTTTTCTATTTTGCCATGTTCGACGATCGTTGAGTTAAGGATGTGCAAAATAAATTTTTTTTTTTATTCGAATCGTTTTCATGTGAAGTGAAGTAATTGAAATTGAATCTTTGTAAAAATTGTTGATTAAGGAAATGATAATGCGGTATCTTACAAATGCTTAGACCAGATTGTTTGATTTATTTATGATAAAAATGAGGTGGCTTTTATGCTTGAGGCGACCTATTGGTTAGAAAATTCTTTATGTAAGAGTGAAATAATACATTTTGGCACTGTTATATATTGTAGTTATTTTACGGTATGTGTCAAATTTATTAAAATGGTCAACACCATTAATTTCTACACATCCCCACTCACCTTTCCCTCTTCCCAACCATTCACCTTTTTCTCTTCCCAACTTCTTTATTATCCCAATTCAAATTTTCAAATTCCACCTTTCCACCTCCTCAATCCCCAACAACTTTTCTACACCAATCACATTCCATTTCTTCAAACTCCATTTTCCTATTTAACCCAACATCCTCTCTTTCATTCTCCTCATTCCTATTCCCAATTCCTTCATCCCAAATTCTCCATCCACCTTGTTTTCTCAAACCCTCAGTAGAAATCAAATGGAAATGTTACGAAAATCTTCATCCATTTCACCATTTTCACTCACCTTGAAAAGCCTATCGAAATTTTTTCCGATCAATAGATTCACCACGGTAAGGGTAGAGGACCGAGAGGTCGCTTCATCGATTCTCCACACTCGGTCAACCGAGTGATTGCTCTCGGTCGACCGAGAGTCGGGCCGCCCTTTCGCTTCGGGCCGCTTACTGTTTATCCGCCAGGATGCCACCAAGAAGACGCAGAGCCGCTTCGGTTTGTGGTCGTGGAAGGCGATATTCCAATGATCAACGGGTCCCACAATTCGCGAGTCGGGAGGTATATTCTTCGTTTACTAATCATTTCGTTAATGCCCCGTACATCGAGCTCGGGGTCTAGATTTGGACAATTGTGGGGATGAGCTTTTGGAGTTGGTGGAAAGTTATCAATGGCGTGATGTCGCCGCACTTCGGCCGGGTCAACGCGTCAATTGGGTAAGAGAATTTTATGCTTATTTGCGTATACACCCCGACACCAATGTCGTTATTATTCGTGGGCGACCAATTATCATTTCTCCGGGCACGATTAATGATTATTTTGGGTTGATATCTCGGAGGACGGGCCGAGTATATGGCGACGTTTGATGGGTCCGATGCTTGGTTGGAGGAAGTTGGAGCCTATTCAGGAATAGAATGGACTATGGGGAGGTTGCCCGCACATTTGCGGAAACAGACTTTAGGAGATGGGAGGATAAGTGCCTTAATCGGCTTATCCGTTCTAATATCTTCCCGGCTAAGCATGTATCTACGGTTTACTACACTCATGCCACTTTGATCTATTGGTTGTACATGGGATGGCCTGTGAATGTGGGGCATTGATACGCAAGGAGATGACAGACGATGCTCTCAAGCCTCGGCATACCTTGCCTTTGGTTCACTAATCACTACATCTCGCGAGGGAGCCGAGTGCCCGGTGTTAGGCGGCGATTCTATGTGGAACCAATGCCTATCCTATCTTTGAGTTCTGTCCCACCGCCCCGCCGCTCACGGCCACGATCAAGAAGGGAACCCGAGGATGATCTTGTGAAGCCGACCGAACAATTTGCAACTAGCACCATTCAATCCAGGATGGGATTAAGTATTTTAATTTGAGTATTGGCATTTCCTATAGTTAACGAAGTTTTTATTTTGATTCATTTCAACTAGTATGTCGTGGTTATATGAGCAAGTTTCTCTGTTTCCTAAATTCGAACTTATGTAATGTTTTGGACTTGTTGAAATGTATTGAAAAGTAATCATTAATTAATGGACTTAAAAATGTTTAAGGAAATTGTTATACCTTTTACGGTCCCATTTTTCTGATTATTACGGTTTGGACTAATCCTGTAACGAGTTGCGAGCTTTGTTTAAGATATGTGTTGCAGTGATTATTTTTCTGCCCTGCTATGGAGCCAATGCCTGTGCCTGTTGAACTACGCCGAAGTCCTACGACTTGTTCAAACTTCCACGCTTATCCAGAGCTAAGTTCCTTTTTCTGAGCATGTTATTTCGGTTTTTATACATTGGGGACAATGCATGGTTTAAGTGGGGGGTACAAGTCACTTAGCTCAAATGAGTAATTCCATATATCAAATAATCAATAAAACCAAAAAAAAAAAAAAAAATTATTATTAAAACTTTTAAACTTAGAATCACATTTACTTTTGTAAAGTCCTGATAATTATATCTAATAAGAAGTAAACCATATTTCATGAGTACGTGATCACCTTATACTTCTGCGATTTCTTGATTAGTAAACTTAATGATATTCATATTGTCCGTTGCAAATAGTTGTTTATTATTCACTTATTCAATAATTGAATCGAGATGTACTACGCTTGTTATAAAAGGTAAAATTATAATGTGTACATTGCATAGATGATTGATTATGCTTACCTAGTGTCAAATTTATCGTCTGATGTGTTCCTAAAGATTCTAGCCACAAAAGCTGAGTAATAAGCTTGAGACGTACCTGTGTTTGACAATGTTAAAACACTGGGCTTGTAGTAAATTACCAAAGTAGCCTCGCGCTTGTGGTAATATTCGATGCTAATATTTGATCTAAGATAGAGGGAAATTCTACAAAGTTTTCCTTCTTGAGATTGATAGTATCTGAAAAATATGAAGATATGAAAAAATATTCAACTCTTTAAGAGGCTTTGAGTAGTACTCGGTCTCCAAGTCCAAAAACCCTATAGATACGCTCTTGCTTATTATTCCGGTGCTTGAAAAATTAAAAGGCTTAAAAAAGTGGGAATACTGAAGTTGGTAGGTTCAGACTACGAAGTTTGCATAAGCTCTAATCTTGCTACGAATGTTTAAAACTCAATGCACATGCACACAACACATCGATTCATGATGAATAGTGGATAATGGATATCTGATGAGCATAGATGATATGAGTTGATTCGAGTTTCTTGTGTCAGTATACGGTGACCACTGGAAAGTAGTTCATGGGAAATAACTTGTTGATATTTTGATCGGGACGATCAAAGGCTAAGTGGGGGGTAGTTGATAACGGTCATTTTGTGCCCGTTATTCTATGACCTTTATCCCCGATTCTAGTTTAAAGGAGCTATAATAGAGTAATAATAAGTCGTAATACGCCTAATTTGCATATGCCGAGAGTTACGATTCATTATTATGTATTATGATGTTTTATTATATTATTTGATATTACAGATCAGTATTTCATGTGATATTTGTAGTAACTCATTTGGGAGCACAAGGATGGACTTTGAAAAGCTTTGATGGATCTGAGACAAGTTCGGGAGGCCCAAGACGTAAAAGAGGAAAGAGCCCAGAGCATGTAAGGCTCGGTCGACCGAGCCTGTGCATTCGGTCGACCGAGTGGGCCTACAGTCCAGAAGAAGTTCGGCACATTATTTGAGTCGGCTAGGGTTCAGAGTGTCGGTATTTTAAGTCGGTTTTCTATGACGGCTGAGGCTCTATATAAACACAAGCCCTTTGTATTTTTTATTATGCATTCACCAATACTATTTCATATTTACAAATAAGCTAATAAGGATTCTTTAGGCTTGCGGAGGTTGCTAGGGTTGCAAACATGTAAGCCCTAGTTTATCTTCTTCTTTTTCTTTTAAGTAATCAATTTCCCAATTATGCTTTGATTGTTTGAGTAGGTATTCATATCTAGATGATGTAGATCTAGGATATGACGTTAGGGCAATGGTGATACCTTGTCTATAAAGGATCCCAAACCCCACGCCCTCTACCTAACATCTACGGATGAATCTGTGTGTTTAATTTACGTGTATTTAGATTAGTCTATATGATGTCCTGATGATTCGCTATATAATCCGATTCGTATATGAAACGCTGAGAAATATGTTCGGGGATGTAAATCTGGGGAGTCAGACTCTCGGGTGACCGAGAGGTGTCACTCGGTCGACCGAGAGCACCTATTCGGTCGACCGAGAGTTGTCAAGCCTGTTTTCATCCGTTAATCAGCCACGTCTTTATGATTAGGTTAGCTTAATTGAATCTGTTATCTCAAGTAGGGTATGGCTATGGCTACGCCACTCACTTGATTTAATTAAAACGTAAAAAGGAAATACCGTATAAAACTCTTAGGTAGGCTCATGAATTGATCTTCGGACTTTCGTTATCTAGGTAGGGTTATATTAGTGGAATTGCGCGCGCACCTTCTTATAACGTAGATCGTAAACTAGCATGAGACTATAAATTGGTAATTGTTAGTTGGACGAGAGTTTGAGTGATCGTTTCAGAAGTACGCCTAACCAAAGGAATGTTGCCCGGACGAGGTGTACGGTTAATATCGGCATCCTTAAGTCGTAAGCGTGTGAGTTATATGAGATGGAGGCACCAAAAGGCGAAGTCACGTAATAAACATCACGTTGATCTAGTGACCTAACCGGTGCTAAGTCAAGTTAAAGAGGATGACTCCCGTAGCCTACTATAAATGAATATGGACGGATTAATAGTTGATAAGTCTTTCTTTGTTATATAAATTGTCTAGATCCGGAGGATCACGGTTATAATTGGGCGCTTGATTACGTTATTTGTTTATGTGTTATTTATATGTTTGAGTGTGTCTTTCTTTCTCGTATTTTTATGTTGGTCATAGACCGTATTTGTCAAACGAAATAACCTGGTTGACTATTTAAGTTAGGATCCACAAATTGATTCTCTGTGGGATCGACCTCGACTCTATCTAGCTATACTGCGATTGAACCTAGTTCACTTGCTATTGGTTATTTAGGCATCGAGTTAGTAATTTAACTTGACCGCAATCAGAGGTCTGGCGGCGTGAAACACCATCCACCTGGTGTTGCTGGGATATACACGTTGGAAGGCTGTGGCTTCTCAATACACGTGTTCTTGGAGATCTATCATTCTTGGAGTTAAGCACCATAAAAAGGTTGGCTCCTAAACCCCATTGTAGTTAGATCTTTAATTTATGTTCTTTGTTTTCGTTTAGATCTAGATCTGATGCATTCCGCTGAGTATTCGGGTCAATCTATGATTGATCTGACGATATTACATGTAACAAGTGGTATCGGAGCCTTTGATCTAACGATAAAAGTATATGAATTTTAGATCTTAGAGTGGAAAAGCATGTTATAGGTGTTTTTATTTCGTTTTTTTGGTAAATTCGAAATTTAATCATGTTTTATGCTTGTGAATGTTGTGGTTGAAGAGATGGATTGGGGTTGGTGACGATGCTGGATCTCGTCTAGTAATAATCCGGGCCGTTTAATCTAGGGTAATATGAACGAGGGATAGTTTTTTGGGTCATTTTAGACTGAGCTTGAGAGTCTCTCTCAAGTTGCCTACGTATCCTGTTATTTTTCAGGAATCAAGTCTTTCGTAGTTCCTTAGGGTTGTTTATATAGGGAATGATTTATCCATTTCCTTGTCCTACAAGGAATTAGATTATTATTATTATTATTATTATTATTATTATTATTATTATTTCCCTAAGGATTAACACGCATTAATCCCCCTAATTTAGAGATAATTATAGACATATCTAATGTCAAGATTACAGTCATTATGACCTATGATTCTTTCCTTGTTTATCTGATATTATTAAGCATGTGTGTCAAATACGAATAATGAAGGCTCTGGCCGACCTGTGTCGAGCCCCCTGGGCCATCTCGACCTGTACTACATTACCCTGCCTCCACTCTTACCGAGCCGACCTGCGGTGGTAAGTAGAGACAAGCCGAGCTGACCTCCGACGCGGGGTTCAGGTCCGCTTTCTCGATTAAACTCTAGGGCCCCTGTCTTTTATTAGCTATTAATTCTCTGTCAACCATTAATGGTTAGCCGATATAAAGATGACACGTGGCGAGGGCTATTCTGACTCTCGTCATAAGCCCCTCAGATCTGACTGAACCACTCGTTGTGAGGTCGGATCTGTTAGAGGTGTTGTTCGGCCACTGTCATCTAGACTTGTAGAACTTACGATGATCTTCTCTGCCATGTGGCGTAGTTTCTGTTATGACGCTGTCATTTGTGCCCACATCTTCTGAAGTGGAACGGTTTTTGAGAACGTTGCTGCAATTCTTTGTTTAGTGCCTTCTGCGCCTGCTGCTTATGCTTCAACGGCTCCCGCCGAGCTGCCCTAGGTCAATGCCTCTGTGGAGAATCTTACTCATGCTACAGAGTCTGGGCAGAACTCAACCCTTAATGCTTCTTAAGTTTTTGAACTTGCATTTCGTTTATGCCTCGTTGTATTTTTACGAGCCCGACCTGCATAGCTCGGCTCGGGTCCCTTTGGGGACTTAGGAAGTTTACCTCGCAATCTTTGCGAGAGTCCGTCCTGCAGACTGATTTTATGACGAGTCCGACCTATGGAGCTTGGCTTTGAGTTCGTCTACGAACTAAAGATGTTTGGTCTACGAAATTTTACGGAGGCTGAGCTAGAGAGCTCATACTTTTGATTGTCGTACTGACTTGGTGAGTCCGATCTGAGGAGCTCAATCCGATGAGTTTGGCCTGCAAACTTTGTTGAGTCCAACCTGTGGAGTTCGAAAGTTGATGTCCATCAGCTGCACTTAAGAAAACTTTTTCGGTCCGGCCTTCGGAGCTCAAGCTTTCGAGTCCGACCTGTGGAGCTCAAACTTTGGAGTTTGTTTTGTAATACTTTGGAGAAAAGCTTCCAATTTTTTCATGTACAATGTTTTAATATATGCAAACTTTTGCAAGTTCTCTTGCCTAATTTTATTTTCAAGACTTACCAAGTACTTTGATCCGCCGTGGGGTGTCTTGCCCCTCAGTATGCCATGCATTAACTTATAGTTTTTTGGATGGCATACTTAGTAACGTGTGTAGATTTTTGCCTCTGGACTTTACTTGTATAGCTTTGCAATTCGTTTTATGTCCTGCAGACTTAGAAAGTTTGATTATTACAAACTTTCTATAATGCATCTTAGTTCGATTGTCATCCTCTCATGACTTATTGAGTTTGTCCTTAGCAAAATTTTCCGAGTCCGACTGCAAGATTTCGGTTCATCGACCCTGCTGACTTGTGAAATTTTTGTTGAGTCCGACTGGAGCTCACTCATCGATCTTCTTTGGCTTATGAGATTTTTCTCTGAGTTTTTAAGAATGTTGCTGCAGTTCCTTGGTGCAGACTGAGTCTAATCAGGGCTCGGAGAGGACCAAACATGTTGATCTGTAGGTGACCCGATCTGTGGGTACCGTCCTGAATTCCTCTTCAGCTCGGCATTTATCCGAGCTTCCTGACGACATACCTGGGTCACCCTCTGTGCGCGAAGGGGTTGATCTTATAGAAGTGGATGCGGATGAGGGAGTGGAGGAAGTTGGCCTTCAAAGGAAGAGGCAGGTTATAACTGCTGCTACCCCACAAAGAGGCAGATCCAAACAGAGGAGGCCTGAGGCTCATTCGGATGACGATATCGAGGACCTGACCGAGGATAGACCTTCATCGGGTTACGGGCGCCTGTCTGACCACGACCTGGCAGCAGTGGTATCTACTATTCTTTTTGCTTGACCATCGATTGTGAGAGTTTAAGGAAGGAAAGGACATTGGGGCTAAGCATATTAAACCCCGCCCTATTTCTCAGAGCACTGAACCGGCTCCTTCCTCAGCGGAGCAAAATCCTGGTGCCCAAAATTGATTGCCCTCTCTCCTATTGTCAAGACATATATGTTTTATGAAATTTCTATAAAAAAAAACTTGTATGCTTTCTAGATGTTTGTAGTGCTCGCTTAATTTGTACTTTTATTTTGAAATATATTTTGAGGTTTGAGTACTTACCGGTACCTGTGCACCCTAGTGTGGCATCCATTACTTATTGTAGTGGATGGCATACTTTGTTTTTGATTTTGAGCTCAGATACTCTTTACGATTTGGTTTTAGCCTGATTTGCGGACTCGGAATTTTTTCCATTGTGTGCTTTTCGAGTCCGGCTGCATGCTCGATTTCGTCATCCGTCCTGCGGGCTTAATAAATATTCCGACATATGTTTCTTTGAGTCCGACCGGCGGAGCTCGGATGTCGGCTTTTAATGATTTGAGCGGAGTCCGTTCTTCGGAGCTCGGCTTGTCCATCTTCTGACTTAATTTTTAGAGTCCGCTCAGTGGACTTAATTATTTGATGTCTGACTTGCAGACTTAGTTTTTTGGTCATATCAAAACTCTAGAAGTTAAAAAATTATAGCACATGATTTTTTTTTTTTTTTGCAACTTACCTTGCCTTTTCCGGCTGTTTTCCTTGCAAATTTTCCGGATGTCTGTTCATCTGATCTGCTCTTCCAGCCTTTCAGTATGCCACGCAATAACTTAATAGTTTTTGGATGGCATACTAAATTTAAAGTTTGTCCTTTACGAACTTTCTGAGTCTGACCTGCAGTACTTAGTTAAAAATTTAGCCTGACCTGCAGACTTAGGAAGTATGTTCTTTACAAACTTTTTGAGTCTGACCTGCATGACTCAGTTAAAACCCCATCGACCGAGGACTCGGGAGCTTGTGCTATTCAAACTATCCGAGTCGACTGCAGAACTCAGTTAAAATTCTAGCGACTGCAGTCGAGGAAGTTTGTCTTTTGCAAACTTTTCAGTATGATGACCGACTTCGATTAAAACCCGACCTGCCTCGAGGACTAGGGAGCTTGTGGTATTCAAGCTATCTCGAGTCGACTGCAGACTCGATTAAAATTCTAGCTGACTGCAGACCGAGGAAGTTTGTCTTTTGCAAACTTTCTGAGTATGACCTGACTCAGTTAATACCCCGACCTGGCCTAAGGACTAGGGGAGCTTGTGTTATTCAAGCTATCTGAGTCTGACCTGCAGGACTCAGTTAAAATTCTAGCCTGACCTGCAGACTGAAGAAGTTTGTCTTTTGCAAACTTTATGAGTATGACCTGCATGCCTCAGCTCGTCAGTCTAGCTTACTTATGAAATTTTCGCTAAGCCCGGCTTGCGGAGCTCAGTTCGTCAATCCTGCTGACTTATAATTTTTTTGCCGAGCAGGTTCAGATTTGTCTGACTTCCCAAACTTTATTTGACCGAGCTGGGCCACTTTGTATTGACTTCCCGCATATGCTTGATCGTGTGTTTGTCCTGCAAACTCAATAATAGTAAGTTAACGTACCGTTTGCTTTATTGGTGTAATCTGTCAGTGCCGAACTGAAGTCGGTCTTATAGAAGGTTCGCTCGCCGGCGAGTTCCAAATATGACGCCGACCTGAAGTCGGACTTACAAAAGGCTCGCCCGAAGGCGAGTTCCAAATATGACGCCGACCTGAAGTCGGACTTACAGAAGGCTCGCCCGAAGGTGAGTTCCAAATATGATGCCGAACTAAATCGGACATACAAAAGGCTCGCCCCAAGGCGAGTTCCATATATGACCTTGGAGAGTTGAGGAGCTCGGGAGGTCGGCTCGGACCTTGGAGAGTTGAGGAGCTCCGGAGCTCGGACCATGGAGAATTGAGGAGCTCGGGAGCTCGGCTCGGACCTTAGAGAGTTGAGGAGGTCGGGAACTAGGACCATGGAGAGTTGAGGAGCTCGGGAGGTCGGCTCGGACCTTGGAGAGTTGAGGAGATCGGGAGGTCGGGAGCTCGGACCATGGAGAGTTGAGGAGCTCGGGAGGTCGGCTCGGACTTTGGAGAGTTGAGGAGCTCGGGAGGTCGGCTCGGACCTTGGCGAGTTGAGGAGCTCGGGAACTCGGACCATGGAGAGTTGAGGAGCTCAGGAGGTCAGGAGGTCGGGAGCTCGGACCTTGGAGAGTTGAGGAGCTCGGGAGGTCGGCTCGGACCTTGGCGAGTTGAGGAGCTCGGGAGCTCGGACCATGGAGAGTTGAGGAGCTCTGGAGGTTGGCTCGGACCATGGAGAGTTGAGGAGCTCGGGAACTCGGACCATGGAGAGTTGAGGAGGTCGAGAGCTCGGACCATGGAGAGTTGAGGAGCTCGGGAGGTTGGCTCGGACCTTGGAGAGTTGAGGAGCTCGGGAGGTCGGGAGCTCGGACCATGGAGAGTTGAGGAGCTCGGCAGGTCGGCTCGGACTTTGGAGAGTTGAGGAGCTCGGGAGGTCGGCTCGGACCTTGGTGAGTTGAGGAGCTCGGGAACTCGGACCATGGAGAGTTGAGGAGCTCGGGAGGTCGGGAGCTCGGACCTTGGAGAGTTGAGGAGCTCGGGAGGTCGGCTCGGACCTTGGCGAGTTGAGGAGCTCGGGAGGTCGGCTCGGACCATGGAGAGTTGAGGAGCTCGGGAGGTCGGCTCGGACCATGGAGAGCTGAGGAGCTCGGGAACTCGGACCATGGAGAGTTGAGGAGCTCGGGAGGTCGGGAGCTCGGACCATGGAGAGTTGAGGAGCTCGGGAGGTCGGGAGCTCGGACCTTGGACAGTGACCTGCAGCTTATTTTGGTGTTACAGACGCAACTCTCGGTGGTTGATCGGACATCCAAACGGACTCCGATCTACACGAAATTTTGAGGGCTTGTTCGTCCCTCCTTATTCTTCGATCTGACCGGTGGAAATCGTTTTTCAACGGTTCAATCTCTGGGCATTGGCCGCTGAACTGACTGCATCGTATTTTGGTGATAGAGCAGCACCAGCAAAGTTATGACAATGATCGGGCCTTCAAACAGACTCCGATCGGTACAAAATTTGGAGAGCTTATTCGTCCCTCCTTCTTCTCCGATCTGACCGGTGGAAATATTGTTTTGACGGTTCAATCTTCGGGAATTGGCCATAGATCAGACTGCTGGCCTTAGGTCTGTCTGCTGCGTTTTGATGATACAGCGTCAACTTTGCAACAACGATCGGGCACTGAAACGGACTCCGATCGGCACAAAATTTGGAGGGTTTGTTCGTACCTCATTATTCTCTAATCTGAACGGTGGAATTCGTATTCCAACGGTTCAATCTCCGGAAATTAGCTCCGGATCTGACTGCGTTTTTGGCATGTTTTTGCCATTAACTTGATCACGAACAACCTCGTTCCACTACCGATAGAAGGCACTCCTTCTAGCACCAATTGACGATGCTGGATCTCGTCTAGTAATAATCCGGGCCGTTTAATCTAGGGTAATATGAACGAGGGATAGTTTTTTGGGTGATTTTAGACTGAGCTTGAGAGTCTCTCTCAAGTTGCCTACGTATCCTGTTATTTTTCAGGAATCAAGTCTTTCGTAGTTCCTTAGGGTTGTTTATATAGGGAATGATTTATCCCTTTCCTTGTCCTACAAGGAATTAGATTATTATTATTATTATTATTATTATTATTATTATTATTATTATTATTATTATTATTATTATTTCCTAAGGATTAACACGCATAAATCCCCCTAATTTAGAGATAATTATAGACATATCTAATGTCAAGATTACAGTCATTATGACCTATGATTCTTTCCTTGTTTATCGATATTATTAAGCATGTGTGTCAAATACTTAATAAGGAAGGCTCGCCGACGTGTGTCGAGCCCCCTGGGCCATCTCGACACATCTTGCATTACCCGGCCTCCACTCTTACCGAGCCGACTGCGGTGGTAAGTAGAGACAAGCCGAGCTGACCTCTCACGCGGGGTTCAGGTCCCCTTTCTCGATTAAACTCTAGGGCCCCTGTCTTTTATTAGCTATTAATTCTCTGTCAACCATTAATGGTTAGCCGATATAAAGATGACACGTGGCGAGGGCTAGTCCGACTCTCGTCAGTTGGTATTGTTTACCTGTAGATCTATTTTTTAGGTCCTTTGTTTAGTAACAATTGAGCATAGGATTTGTATATTTAATTATGCAATTTTCGAAATTCCATGTAAAAGTAGCATCTTTTATTGTAATTTTGTTATTCCGGGCCCGAAATATGAAGTTCTTGCTGAAAAGATGACGATCAAGGCGAAACCCAAGGTATGAACGAGGAGAAACGGCTAAAAACCTATTTTTAAATTAAAATTCTGCGCTACAGGACTTTCTACGACGCTGAAAATCGTCGCTATGAGTCTGGTTTTAATAAAATTGCATGCGACTAGGGTTTAAAGTTTGCGGCTGTATTTTTTTTTCTCCAAACTTTTTTTTATACATATCTGCCGTTATTTGGCCTAAAATAACAAAAAAATTTGGGAAATATTTTGTAACAGCCGAAAGAGAAAAAAAAAAGGTTTTGTTTAATTATAATAATTTGGTTTTATTTAATTAAAAAGCATTTCTCCTCTCGGATGTTCGTGGTTCATGATCCGGCGGTTCGAGTTCAAGATTCGAAGATCAAGACTCGAAGACATAGATTAAGTTTTACTTTTCCTTAGAAAATAGTTAGTCGGGGGTACCAACGGTCCATCTCGGTGTTTACTTTTCGGTATAATTTTGTGTTGATCAAGATTACGTGCTTAAAACCGGAAAATTGCCATGACTTGCATCTTCATGATTCCACTCCAATGCATACACGTAGTTTTTTAATTTTGAATTAAAATAGACGTGTATAACTCGAATAATTAGTATGAATGCTTATTAATTTAATATGTGGTAGTTAAATTATAAGTAGCTAATTATAAAAACCGAGCACCCGGGTTTTGTCAATCGTTAGGATTTTAGTGATGGATTCTCGGTGAATCCCACTTGGATAAATCATTGAGCTTTTCGGTGATGGCTACTCAGTGAACCCACCTTAAACAGAAACGAGATTACGCTTTGGGTGACAATTTAGAAATCGGAGAATCTTAATACATGGGTTCGGAAATGGTCTAACCATGGTTGGGCGAGTTCAACCGAGATTTGGCTCAATCGACTCCCCTCCACGTGTGATGTATGTTACAGTAGTTCGACAAGACTTAGCATAGCCATTAAGCCTTCGCGCTAAACGGGGCTTCTCTTGCCGGATTGGCCTGAGCTGACACATATGTTCCAACGAATAAGACGGCGTAGGCTTGCCTACATAACCGACCCTGTTCGGAGTACTTTGATTTATTGTTTCTTATTGTCAAGGCCAAAACCGTAATTAGTAAACCCACCACTTTTTCAAATTATTGAGTGGGAGCAGGAAAGAAGACAGCCAACCCCACGGCCTCTACTATAGATGCAAGAACGTGAGAGAATGGTGACACCTCGTGCCGTTTTGATTTCATCCCCTTCATATGGTGTTCACCGCTATCAAAATTCAAGGCTTGGTCTCCGAAAGGATAGGATATTGGGTACTCACCGGGTCACTGACCTGCCCCTCATAGGCATACTCGGGGCGTACTTTGAGATCTAATATAGTAGGTCACACTCTTTATGGGTATTTTCAAAATATCTAGGCTAGAAAAGGAAGGTAATCAATGATTAAGGTCCGGGATGTCTGATTCCCGTGAGATGTTTGTTTCTAGAAAGTTAATAATTGAGAGAGATTGTCTCAGTTTAACCGTCATAGTGCTGATATTGACCCTCTCGGACAGTACTGTGTGAGGTTAAATCCTTGGAATGGTTGGATAAACTTTTTTTTATATAGTTTATTATTCCAAAAATAAATCTAGTAGTAAAAATTTATTTTTGAATTTAACTTTCTGTCATTTTATTTACAACTAAATCTCTAGGTTACTAAACTGTTAGTAATAGGACTTCTTTAAAAATGTGGAAAGTAACAAGTACGTTGTAATTATCAAACAATGCAGTTAATTTTTCAGAAACGATTTATTCTCTTAATCCTTTAAAAACTTAAGTGACATAGTATAGGTATGTCACGGGTGTCACTCTTGTTGAACGATAGACGACCATACTTAGTTTACAAAAGATGACATAGGACTATCATATAAAATTCATTTAGTGAATTTCAAAAGTGTAATTACACAACAAATTTCTAAATTGAAAAATTGGAAAATCATATACATAAGGCGTTGCTAGTTAGACGGTATTAGGAACCGATAAACTAGTAGGAGCCTTAGTCTTATGATTTGTTGTTTTACGAATCATTAGAAATATGTAATAGATCGCATGTGAGTTTCTCCATTTATTGGAAAAACTAGAATAAAGCGTTGCTAGTTAGACAATATTTAGAACTGATAAACTAGTGGGAGCTTAGTTCTGAATGATTTTCTAATCTTTGAAAAATCATAAATACAAAGTGTTGCTAGTTAGACGGTATTTGGAACCGATAAACTAGTGGGAGCTTTATTATGATCTCTCAAACCATTCGATACAAAGTGCTGCTAGTTAGACGGTATTTGGAACCGATAAACTAGTAGGAACTTTGGTCTTATGATTTGACGATTAGAAAAATAGATAGTCCAAGCAAGTAACACTGAACATCCCACAATTCAAGAGTAGTGTCTACTCAAATGAACTGCTAGTTCAAGACTGTTTCCATCTAAGAAAAGTCGAGAATGGGAAAGAACGTTTATACGTGTTAGTCGTCTAAACTATGTAGCTTTTAGGCTAAACCGGAAAATTAATAAATTAGAAATTAGAGGATAAGGAATGTGATTTCGGATCACTGACCAATGCATCCTAGCAATTTTCTCGAAAGCTAAAGTTCTTTGGAAGAACTAGGTAGCTTTGCTTTAAACGATAAATAAAATAGACAATGGGCAGTTATTTCAGATAGACTAGTGGGAGTGATATAAGAAAATGAATCTTGGATTCAATTCTTGAGTATCACAGAACATTCATTTTCTGTTTTTTCGGATTCGTTGGAACAAACTTATTCATTTTCAATAGGATAATTTGTTTGTCTTATTGACGATAAATATAACATTCATAGCACGAACCTAAGACTCGGACTTTTTTTTGATAAAGTCAGAACCACATAACATTGATGAAAAGGTATTAGTAACGCATCTTAAAATATATAAACGCAAATGGTTTCCGTATTTCTATAAACGCTTCTTTCTATTAATTAGTGCATATTCCCTAAAGACAATATCTGAAGACTGGCTTAGGGTGATTCCTATCTCCCAGTCAAAGGAACACTGTCTCAAAGGAACAATGCCTAAGTTTCCTTTCAATCAGGAAAGGGTAATAGATTTGAAGAAGTAACATAGCTTGTTCATAACAACATTCGGGGTCATATGAAAGGTACAAGCTAGTGGGCATTTTTTGAAGTAGTGGCATCTTGTCTGACAACTATTCAAGACTCTGGTAAGTTTATCCAACATATTTGGAGGAAATCTCTGATTTCACCAGAGATTGAGTATACCATACTCAGAAATAGGTTATTGCGTAGTCTTAGGGACTGATGCTTGGCCTGCCTCCCACTGAAATGTTTTCACTAAGGGATACACCATAAATTTACGTTATATAGTTATTGATGTGCTACGATACGCTGCTAAACTCATTTAAGATATTGGTTGCAAAATAACGGTTGTAATGAAAAACCGAGAAGTCTACCTAAAAGATGCCTATGCATTTGTGGATATGGAGTGAATTCGGTTCACACCACTTCCGTAAATATAGATATTTAGCATTTAGTGCTTGAAGGTAGGACTGGAAATTTTGCGTACACGTTCAGGTCGTGAAATATCTTAAGGCGTTGAGTAAAGGTTGGTAATAAAACTCGTAAAATCAGAGAGTGACGGTGATACTGTCAAACTCGGTCTGATAGAGTCTATAAATAACAACCTTAGATCTTGAAGTATTTGTACTCAAGATGTTACTAACTGATTTGTTCAGTCCACATCCAACACCGGAAGTTGGTGATAACACTAATAAAAACTACTAAACTAGATCAGTATATCACTCCAACCCGAACGCATTGGGAGTATGGTTTGTCCATTACCCTTTGCAGGACCTTATAGTCTTTAGGGTAGATTGATGACCTATAGTCCTTCGTGGACTATATAGGATCCTGATCATAGAGGTTGGTTTAAAAGCCATAACCCTGTGAATGAAGTATGATACTCCAATTCTGTTGAAACTCTTGTAGAACCACCTAAGTATCTCAGGCCCAGTGGAAGTAACTGGAACTACACAGAGAAGAGTCGAATGAATAGGAAAGTTTAACTTTCAATGCAAAGCTGAGTCATTTAGGGCTGATTTCCTAAAAGGTAGAGAGTTAACCAGACCGTGATCTCTCTTACCACTCAGTCTTGCTTGATTTCGTCAGAAAGTGGGAAATAGGGGTGATTCCCTGAGACTTCCTTGCCGAACAACGGAATCTGAATTCATTCAGAACATAAGGGTTTTAGCTAAGAACAAATGACGGATTCGTCAGAAAATAGGAGTGATTCCCTAAGACCTTTTTGCGAGACTAACGGTATCTTAATTTATTCAGAAAAAACCTTTGGCAGGATGCCTGCCATAGCTTATATCCTTTGGGGATTAAAGCAAACCTTTAGGTCATTTCAAAGTCATATATTTTAATATGTGGACTTGACCAGAATGTTGATAAGTCTTTCGTAGACTGGGCATCAATATTAGTAAAGTAGTGTGTAGATTAGTGTTTGTGAATGGTAACACAGAAACAGTTGGAAACAACATGGGTGTGTAATATGAAGTCAGAGTCTGACATGCCATCGGGATTCATTCTAAAGGATTTGATTCACTCAAATTCTCGAGAATGGATCATTGGCAATCCCATCTATTCACCTGGTTAAGATATTCTTGCATTTATGCAGCATTCAGCGATGTAGTCTACCCTACCTCTTATGAGTGATTATCTTAACCTGCAGATGAATACTAAATGGGATGTTTAGTGAATCATCAAGTCTCTTCGAGAGAATGAGGAAGAATATGCTAGTATATTCAGGTGCAAACTAGAATATAAGTGATAACACTGATTCTGGCTTTAGGTCGGATTAAGGATGATCGTTAAGTAGATCATGTCCTCAGTGTTGACTCAAAGGCATGTTGAAAGTGTACCACTGGATTAGATGGAAATGCAATGTTTCGATCCCAATGATTGACTCAAGCTGCCAACCTACCTGATCAGTGCACCAAGTCACATGGTGTTCAGTTTTACATACGCGCCGGGTCACTGACCTACCCTACGGCGGCATACTCCGGTCATACTTGGAAATGTTAATTACTAAGATGCGCTTGGAGGGTATGACTCTTGGGGATATGTCTCACTTGTTTTGAGCAAGTGGGAGAATGTTGTAGATATAGATATAGAGGGTGTGCTCTAAAAGAATTAATCCACTTGCCTTTCGTGCAAGTGGGAGATTGTTAGGTGTAGTGCCTGAAAGACAATTATCTAATTGTTTTAGGACAGAAATAATAATTCATCTTATTATATGCATGTATGCTTATAATTAAGACACTACTGAAAACCCTAAGTACCTTATTTATGTAATCACATAACTCAGTGTATGGCTATACACAAGAGGATTGAGTTAGTGAGATGTACTTAAAATTAACTTAGTCCATAGCATTTATTAATCTGAGTACGGGTCTCATGATTAATTTGCTAATAATGCACCCAAAACACTTTAGGTGTGACAGTCTTATCCGGACTGTCGGTAATAGGGTACCTAATGGGGCATTTATATATGATGGTAATCATACAGGGCTGTATCGATTTGATTTTAGTTCTCGATATAATTCTGTAATCGAGAAGTCTTATCGAATCACAAGAAGATCATATATGGATTAATCTCAATCCTGAGGTGATCACAGACAACTTCTTAGACTAGGGTGGAGTTTTATGTGTTAGTAAGGAGCACTTCGTAGTATGTGGTCCAACACTTCTCGTTGGCTCAATTCTAGGATGAGTGCGTATTCTGTGCTATCACACATATAGAATCCATTCCTTCCCTCAGGAAGTAGACAGACAGTTCCCTTATTTGTTATCCCTAGAAACTGATCGATCGACAGAGTTCATATTATATTAGTTATGAACTAATTGACCACTAGGGGGTTAATGGTAAATAAGGATAATATGTTTCGAGAAGGGTTTATGAAAATATCCTGAATCGAAGTGCTATAGAGGATTTATCTGTATGTAATGATTATATCAGTGGACGCTTTCGACTCATAAATTGAGTGTAAGTTTTCTATATTCGATAGAGTTCAGTTTCAGTTTTATGGTGGTGTAATCCCAGATTTAATAGGTTGGATATAATTGTTCTGTCTGATGAATAATTTTATTCGATTTATTGTAGCTACTGAACATGGGTCCATGGTCCCCGACGTGGCTCCCAAAATAGAATAATTAGTTTTCTCGTCTTTTCACCTCAATTATAATTAAATAGTGCATTGGGCTCTTTAATTTGGTATGTGGATTAATTGTTTAGTTAGACTGAATAATTAAATACATGCAAAATACATTTTTTCGTGGACTTGGCCCAAGTGTGGAATTTTCGTGTGGACTAGGCTTTTACCCAAGTCTTGGCCGAAAATTATATTATTTATTATTGGGAAATTTGTTTTATCAATAGGTAATAAGACATGTGATTAAATTATTTATGTGTTAAATAATTTAAGGAAAGGAAAATCTTTTGTATATCCTAATTAATTTTAGGAATATTTTAGATTTATCTTTTTAAGGGAAAATGATTATTATAATTGATTTTGTATTAATTATTTAATCCTTGGGGCTTAAGTTTTACACTCCTATATAAAGAGAGTTCTCCCAAGCCTTTTGACATCACATATATCACGCCTATTTCAAAACAATATAGCTTGGAATTTTCGGATATAGTTCTTTGGGTTCGAGTTAAGAAAACTTCGGGTTTTCTAGGTAGCATATCAAGGAAGTACGGCGGCGTGAAACACCATCCACCTGGTGTTGCTGGGAGATACACGTTGGAAGGCTGTGGCTTCTCAATACACGTGTTCATGGTGATCTATCGTTCTTGGAGTTAAGCACCATAAAAAGGTTGGCTCCTAAACCCCCTTGTAGTTAGATCTTTAATTTATGTTCTTTGTTTTCGTTTAGATCTAGATCTGATGCCTTCCGCTGCGTAATCGGGTCAATCTATGATTGATCCAATGATATTACATCTAACAATCACTCAGTCTAAAGTTCAAACATAAGCAACATACGATCCTTCTGATATCCTGACAAAGGACGAATTGAGCAAAGTTCATGAGAACTTGAAGTTTGTGCTCAGCCAAAAGGATGCATACAATGGACTTTTATCCAATATATCTGGATATCTAGATTATAGAACTAAAACATATATCTCAGTTTTTGCTAGACTAGAAATGATCCATAAGTCAAGTTCAAGTTCTGCCTCAGAAATTTTGTTACTTAAACTGAAACTTGAAGACTCAACCGCAATAGATAGGGAAACATATGCTCAGGCCCACTGGCATATGAATCAGCATATCTACGAAGTACTTGCTTCTCAGCAATGTATCTCAGCCGATCAAAAGGCAACCCATACTTTGGTAGATCAATTGTATGATGCCAAAAAGGGGGAAGCTGAAGAAGAAAAGCTGAAGTTACTCAAAGAAATGAAGCAACTTGAAGATGAATTGGAAAAATATAAATCAGATCCAAAGTGCTTAAAGAAACAGCTAACTGACGAGCATCTCATTGAGAAATATAGTCAACCAGGAGATCGGAAAGCTACACTTACAAAGGATCTGTGGTTAAAGTTTGTCAAAGATCATAATCCTATCAAAGCCAAGTACAAGGATAAGTCTATTGAAGAATCCTTGAACGACTTCTTATCAGATGAACTCTACAATCAGAAGATGGCGCAATATAAGATGATCAAGAAAATTGAAGACAAACTGAAGATAAAAGACAAAGTTGAACAAATGAAAGCTGATGTAGCAGAATTTGAAAAATACTACTTGGATGAATCAGCTTTACCAAAGTTAATCTTATGGAGGAAATGGAAAGAAGGGAGTCAAGTAGACTATAACAAAACCTTTTCTAAGGAAGACTCCAAGCTAGAACATGATTATCGTCTACATGACAAAGAGATGAAGTATCACAGCTACATAAAAAGCACAGAAAAGAGCTTAGACTCTAGCTAAAATTTATTTGAACAAAGTGTAACTTTTCAAATTTTTGCGTATTCTAATGAAATCCAGTTTTCTAGTTTTACATTGTTTTGATCTTTAAGCTTTTCTTTTAGGGAGAGTTTTGGAATCATCAAAAAGGGGGAAATTTTAGGAAATAAAATTTATGTTTTGATGATAATTCATCATATTTACTCAGTATATTACCTTAACCTCATTGATGAAGTGCTGAAGCTAGCTGTTACAGTGAAAAACTAAAAGATGTCTAGAATTGAATGTATAGGTTTTACTAGTGTCTGATATTTGTATAGGTTACATCAGACAAGCACTGTAATAGTTAGTGTGTCGTAAAACTTAAAACTGGAAGTCATCTAGAAAACTGGAAATCATTAAGATAAACAAACTGACTCAGACTACACTAATATAGAACTGATGAAGATAAGTTCGCTGAGGGACACAAACTCGGTTGGCTTATTTAGAAGATTGAAGAACTGAGGGTTCAAACTCAGTTAATGAAGAGCTGTGGGTCACAGACTCAGTTATTAAAGGTTTAAGAACTGGGGTTCAAACTCAATTATAAAGATTACAAGTCAAGAATATAAAGTTAGACTTCAGCCAAGTTTGTGGTGACTGTTAGAAGTAATATCGTCGGATCAATCATAGATTGACCCGATTACGCAGCGGAAGCATCAGATCTATATCTAAACGAAAACAAAGAACATAAATTAAAGATCTAAATCTACAAGGGGGTTTAGGAGCCTACCTTTTTATGGTGCTTAACTCCAAGAACAAAAGGCTCCTTGAACACGTGATTGAGCAGCCACCGTCTTCCAACGTGTGTCTCCCAGCAACACCAAGTGGATGGTGTTTCCCGCCGCCGGACCTCCTTGATATGCTACCGGAATAATCCCGAAGATTATTCCAACTCGAAACCCGAAGAAAATAGCCGAAAATTCCAAGCTATTTTCTCCAATAAATGGCGTGAATTGTTGTGTGTCAAAAGGCTTGGAAGAACTCTCTTTATATAGGAGAGTAAAACTTAACCTCCAATGATTAAATAATTAACAGATAATTATTACATTAATCCTTTTTCCAAAAAAAAGATAAATAAAATAATTATCCCAAACAAATTAGGATAAATCATATTATTATCTAATATTCCATGAATTATCATTTAACAAATAAAAGATAAATCACATGTCAAATAATTATCCAAGAAAACTAATTTCCAAATAATTAAATAATACAATAAAGATGCGCCACTTGCAAAACCCAAAATAAGGTCCATACGCATTTTACTATATTTGACCAATTTGGTCAAAAAGGTCAACACACCAATTCGGGCCGAGTCCAAGAAAAATGTCTTTTCCGTGTATTTAATTATTTAGTCCAACTAAACAATTAATCCACATATCAATTAAATAGTCCAATCCAACTATTTAATTATAATTGAAGTGCAACGACAAGAAATCCAATTATGCTATTTCGGGAGCCACGTCGGGGACCATGGACCCATATTCAGTAGCTACAATAAATTAGATAAAATTATTCGTCAGACACAATAATTATATCCAACCTATTAATTCCGGGATTACACCACCATAAACCCGAAATTGAACTCTATCGAATATAGATAACTTACACTCAATTTATGAGTCGAAATCGTCCACTGATATAATCATTACATACGGATAAATCCTCCATAGTCTGTTCACTTCGATTCGGGATATTTCCGTAAACCCTTCTCGAAACATATTATCCTTATTTAACATTAACCCCCTAGTGATCAATTAGTTCATAACCAATATAATATGAACTCGGGACCATCGATCGTTTCTAGGGTCAACAAATAAGTGGAATCTGTCTATCTACTTCCCGAGGGAAGGAATGGATTCCATATCTCGTGATAACATAGACCACTCACTCATTCCGAATAGAGCCAACGAGAAGTGTTGGACCACATAATGCGAAGTGATCCTTACTAACACATCAAACTCTACCCTAGTCTAAGCGGTTTGTCTCATGATCACCTCAGATTTGATTAATCCATATATGATCATCTTGTGATTCGATAAGACTTCTCGATCACGGAATTATATCGAGAACTCAAATCAAATCGGTCCAAATTCTATATGATTATCATCATATATAAATGCCCCACTAGGTACTCCTATTACCGATAAAGTCCGGGTAAGATTTGTCACACCGTAAAGTGTTCTGGGCGCATTAATAGCAAATTAATCATGAGACCCATACTCAGATTAATAAACGCTACGGACTAAGTTAATTTTAAGTACATCTCACTAACTCAATCCTCTTGTGTATAGCCATACACTGAGTTATGTGATTACATAAACGAGGTACTTAGTGTTTTCAGTAGTGTCTTAATTATAAGCATACATGCATATAATAAGATGAATTACTAATTCCGTCCTAAAACAATTATATAACTGTCTTTCGGGCACTATACCTTACAATCTCCCACTTGCACGAAAGGCATGTGGATTAATTGTTTTAGAGCACACCCTTTATATCTATATCTACAACATTCTCCCACTTGCTCAAAACAAGTGAGACGTATCCCTCAAATCTGTACCCTCCAAGCGCATCTTAGTAATTCATCCTTCCAAGCACGACCGGAGTGTGCCGCCGCAGGGTAGGTCAGTGACCCGGCGTGTACTCAGAATCCGAATACCATGTGACTTGGTACACTGATCAGGTAGGATATCGGCTTGAGTCAATCTTTGGGATCGAAACGTCGTCTTTCAATCTAATCCGGTGGTACGATTTCAATATGCCTTTGATTCAACACCGAGGACCAAATCGACTTAACGATCATCCTCAATCTGACTACGCAACAACATATTTCTGAGTATGGAATACTCTATCTCTAGTGAAATCAGAGATTTCCTCCAAATATTTTGGATAAACTTATTGGAGTTTCGAGTAGTTGTCAGACTTGATGTCACTACTTGAAAAAAAAACTCCCACTAGCTTGTATCATTCATATGACCCCGAGGTCAATATGAACAAGCTATGTAACTTCTGTAAATCTGTTACCCTTTCCCGATTGAAAGGAGACTTAGGCATTGTTCCTTTGAGACAGGGTTCCTTTGACTGGGAGATAGGAATCACCCTAAGCCAGTCTTCAGATCTTGTCTTTATGGAACATACACTAATTAATAGAATATAAAGAAGTGTTTATCTAAATACGGAAACCATTTGCGTTTATATTGTTTTAAGATGCGTTACTAATACCTTTTCAGCAATGCTTAGTGGTTCTGACTTTATCAAACAAAAGTCCGAGTCTTGGATTCGTGCTACGAATGTTATATTCATCGTCAATAAGACAAACAGATTACCCTATTGAAAATGAATACGTTCGTTCCAACGAATCCGAAAACAGAAAAATTAATTTTCTGTTATACTAAAGAATTGAATCCGAGATTTATTTCCTTGTATCACTCCCACTAGTCTATCTGAAATAACTGCCCGTTGTCTATTTTTATTTATCATTTAATGCAAAGCTACCTAGTTCTTTCAAAGAACTTAGCTTTCGGGAAAATTGCTAAGGATGCATTGGTCAGTGATCCGAAATCACTTTCCTTATCCTCTAATTTCCAATTCATTAATTTTTCGGTTTAGCCTTAAAACTACTTAGTTTGGATGACTGACACGTATAAACATTCTTTCCCATTCTCGACTTTCCTTAAATGAAAACAGTCTTGAACTAGCAGTTCGTTCGAGTAGACTCTATTCTTGAACTGTGGGATGTTCAGTGTTACTTGCTTGGACTATCGATTTTTCTAATCGACAAATCAAAAGACCAAAGCTCCCACTAGTTTATCGGTTCCAAATACCGTCTAACTAGAAACACTTTGTATTTATGATTTTTCAAAGATTAGAACATCACCTAGAACTAAGCTCCCACTAGTTTATCAGTTCCAAATACTGTCTAACTAGCAATGTTGTGTTCATGATGTTTCAAAGATTATAAAATCTCCAGAACTAAGCTCTCACTAGTTTATCAGTTCCAAATACTGTCTAACTAGTAACGCTTATTCTTGTTTTTCCAATGAATGGAGAAACTCTTGTGCATTGCATTACACATTTCTAATTATTCAGAAAAACAACAAATCATAAGACTAAGGCTCCCACTAGTTTATCGGTTCCAAATACCGCCTAACTAGCAACGCATATATGTATATGATTTTCCAATTTTCAATTAGAAATTTGATGTGTAATTACACTTTTAAAATTCACTAAATGAATTTTATCGATAGTCTATGTCATCTTTTGTAAACTAAGTATGGTCGCTCTCGTTCAACACAGTGACACCCGTGACATAATTATACTATGTCACTTATGTTTTTAGAGGCTTAATAGAAGAAAACTTTTCGAAAAAATTAAGCGCATTACATTGATAATTACAACGTACTTGTTACTTCCACATTTTTAATGAAGTCCTATTTCTAACAGATTCATTAGTCTAGAGATTAAAGTTGTAAAAATATGATGAAAGTTAAATTTAAAATTAAATTTTCACTACGAGATTTTTATTTTAGGAATAATAAACTATAAAGTCTATCCTACCATTCCAAGGATTTAACCTCGTATAAATCTTGTCCGAGAGGTCGATATCGAGACTATGACGGTTAAAGCGAGACAATGTCTCTCAATGATTAAGCTTCGAGAATCGAACATCTCACGGAATCAGACATCCCGGACATTTAATCATTGATTACCTTCCTTTTTCTAGCCTAGATATTTGAAAATATCCACAAAGAGTGTGACCTACTATATCGGATCTCGAGTACGCCCGAGTATGCCTACGGCGGGCGTGATGACCCGGCGAGTACCCGATATCCTATCCTTTCGGAGACCAAGCCTTGAATTTTGATAGCGGTGAACACCATCCGAAGGGGGCCGAAATCAAAGCGGCACGAGGTGTCACCATTCTCTCACGTGCTTGCATCTATAGTAGAGGCCGTGGGGTTGGCTGTCGCCTTCCCCGCTCCCACTCAATATTTTGAAAAAGTGGTGGGTTTACTAATTACGGTTTTGGCCTTGACAATAAGAAACAATAAATCAAAGTACTCCGAATAGGGTCGGTTATGTAGGCAAGCCTACGCCGTCTCATTCGTTGGAACATATGTGACAGTTCAGGCCAATCTGGCAGGAGAAGCCCCGTTTAGCGCGAAGGCTTATCGGTTATGCTAAGTCCTATCGAACTGCTGTAACGTACATCACACGTGGAGGGGAGTCGATTGAGCCGAAGCTCGGTTGAACTCGCCCAACCATGGTTAGACCATTTCCGAACCCATGTACTAAGATTCTCCGATTTCTAAGTTGTCACCCAAAGCATAATCTCGTTTTTGTTTAAGGTGGGTTCACTGAGAAGCCATCACCGAAAAGCTCAACGATTTATCCAAGTGGGATTCACCGAGAATCCATCACTAAAATCGTAAACGATTGACAAAAACCCAGGTCCTCGGTTTTTATAATTAGCTACTTATTATATAACTACCACATATTAAATTAATAAGCATTCATACTAATTATTCGAGTTATACATGCCTAATTTATTCGAAATAAACTAGCTACATGTATGCATTGGAGTGGAATCATGAAGATGCAAGTCATGGCAATTTTCCGGTTTTAAGCACGTAATCTTGATCAAACACAAAATTATACCGAAAAATAAACACCGAGATGGACCGTTGGTACCCCCGACTAACTATTTTCTAAGGAAAAATAAAACTTAATCTATGTCTTCGAGTCTTGATCTTCAAATCTTGAACTCGAATCGCCGGATCACGAACCACGAACACCCGAGAGGAGAAAGGCTTTTTAATTAAATAAAACCAATTTATTATAATTATCAAAAAAAAACTTTTTTTTTTTTTTTTTGTTAATGCGGCTGATGAAACAAAAATTCCAGTTTTTTTTTTTTTTTTTTTTTTAATATGTCGGCTGTGAAAAAAAAAAGGAATACAGGTTATAAAAAAAATAATAAAGCAGCCGCATGAAAAAACTTAGCAGCATGTTTTACCCTAGCCGCAAGCTAGGGTTTTGTTAAAAATCTTTTGCAGCGGCAGAAAAGCGCCGCTACAGGTGCTGCTGCAGCCTGTTTAAAAAAAAACAGAAGCTGTTGTGACGTTTTTAGCGCTGCTAAAGGTGCTGGACAGCTTTAAAAAACAAGGTTTTTAGCCGTTTCTCCTCGTTCATACCTTGTGTTTCGCCTTGATCTTCATCTTTTCTTCAAGATCTTCATCTTTTCGAGCCCGGAATAACAAAATTACAATAAAAGATGCTACTTTTACATGGAATTTCGAAATTCACATAAAAAAAAAATTACAATTCCTATGCTCAATTGTTACTAAACAAAGGAGTTACAAAATAGATCTACGGGTAAACAATACCAACCCCAATCCATCTCTTCAACCACAACATTCACAAGCATACAACATGAATAAATTTCGAATTTAACCAAAAAAAACGAAATAAAACACCTAAAACATGATTTTCCACTCCTAGATCTAAAACTCATATTCTTTGATCGTTAGATCAAAGGCTCTGATACCACTTGTTAGAAGTAATATCGTCGGATCAATCATAGATTGACCCGATTACGCAGCGGAAGCATCAGATCTATATCTAAACGAAAACAAAGAACATAAATTAAAGATCTAAATCTACAAGGGGGTTTAGGAGCCTACCTTTTTATGGTGCTTAACTCCAAGAACAAAAGGCTCCTTGAACACGTGATTGAGCGACCACCGTCTTCCAACGTGTGTCTCCCGGCAACACCAAGTGGATGGTGTTTCCCCGCCCGGACCTCCTTGATATGCTACCGGAATAATCCCAAGATTATTCCAACTCAACTCCGAAGAAAATAGCCGAAAATTCCAAGCTATTTTCTCCAATAAATGGCGTGAATGGTTGTGTGTCAAAAGGCTTGGAAGAACTCTCTTTATATAGGAGAGTAAAACTTAACCTCCAAGGATTAAATAATTAAGAGATAATTATTACATTAATCCTTTTTCCAAATAAAAGATAAATAAAATAATTATCCCAAACAAATTAGGATAAATCATACTATTATCTAATATTTCATGAATTATCATTTAACAAATAAAAGATAAATCACATGTCAAATAATTATCCAAGAAAACTAATTTCCAAATAATTAAATAATACAATAAAGATGCGCCACTTGCAAAACCCAAAATAAGGTCCATACGCATTTTACTATATTTGACCAATTTGGTCAAAAAGGTCAACACACCAATTCGGGCGAGTCCAAGAAAAATGTCTTTTCCGTGTATTTAATTATTTAGTCCAACTAAACAATTAATCACATATCAATTAAATAGTCCAATCCAACTATTTAATTATAATTGAAGTGCAACGACAAGAAATCCAATTATGCTATTTCGGGAGCCACGTCGGGGACCATGGACCCATATTCATGAGCTACAATAAATTAGATAAAATTATTAAATCGGACACAATAATTATATCAACCTATTAATTCGGGATTACACCACCATAAACCCGAAATTGAACTCTATCGAATATAGATAACTTACACTCAATTTATGAGTCGAAATCGTCCCATTGATATAATCATTACATACGGATAAATCCTCCATAGATCGTTCACTTCGATTCGGGATATTTCCGTAAACCCTTCTCGAAACATATTATCCTTATTTAACATTAACCCCCTAGTGATCAATTAGTTCATAACCAATATAATATGAACTGGGCCCATCGATCAGTTTCTAGGGTCAACAAATAAGGGAACTGTCTATCTACTTCCCGAGGGAAGGAATGGATTCCATATCTGTGATAACATAGACCACTCACTCATTCCAGAATAGAGCCAACGAGAAGTGTTGGACCACATACTGCGAAGTGATCCTTACTAACACATCAAACTCTACCCTAGTCTAAGCAGTTGTCTGTGATCACCTCAGGATTCAGATTAATCCATATATGATCATCTTGTGATTCGATAAGACTTCTCGATCACGGAATTATATCGAGAACTCAAATCAAATCGGTCCAGTCCTATATGATTATCATCATATATAAATGCCCCACTAGGTACCCTATTACCGACAGTCCGGGTAAGACTGTCACACCGTAAAGTGTTCTGGGCGCATTAATAGCAAATTAATCATGAGAACCATACTCAGATTAATAAACGCTACGGACTAAGTTAATTTTAAGTACATCTCACTAACTCAATCCTCTTGTGTATAGCCATACACTGAGTTATGTGATTACATAAACGAGGTACTTAGTGTTTTCAGTAGTGTCTTAATTATAAGCATACATGCATATAATAAGATGAATTACTAATTCCGTCCTAAAACAATTATATAACTGTCTTTCGGGCACTATACCTTACAGTGACCTGAACTAACTTTATGGATCTTATATGAAGACCTAAGAATTCTAAGGACAATGAATTCTTAGAAGTTAATTGCATATGGTGTACTCTGATTAAGTCAATTTATAATCAGATGAAAATTGGAGTACTGATATTTGAAGAAGAGTAAAATCTCAGTTAATGCTCCAAGTTAGTCAAGAAACTGTCAACTAATAAACATAGTATAAAACTGATAAGGAAACTGAGTTTTATATGTCAGTCATCTAACAAACTAACATTACATTCGAATGTTTTTAAAGGAAGCAATGCTATTGGATGAAATACTGACACATCAGAACGGTCACAAAATATAGCCGTTACAAGATAGACGTTGATACAATTCGAATTCAAACAAGATGAACGTTGGACCTCACATAATAAATAGAGGACTTTGCACCAAGAAGAGATAATAATCAAGTGATCAACAAGCATTTTGTGCATTAGTCGTTTTATTCGAATTGCTATCTCTCTGTGCTATAACAAGATCATATCAAGAATATCTTCAAGTGTTCAAACTACACAGAATTTATCAAGATTCAGACACTTTGAAGACCCACTAACAAGAATCAATTTATTGATTCTCAACCCAACTTTGATTCTACATCAAAGTTTTACACTGTGAAGCAAACCGGGAAGGTTTTCCCAGGGATAGTTGTCACATCAGTCGGGTAGACTGTGTTTGTGGTGGTAGCTGGTGAAGAGGCATATGTAACCCTTCAAGGACCAGTGTTCAAGCAATTGAAGAGCAGCAATTCTACATGTTCTACAACTGTTTAGATAGTGAAGTTAGGATTAGCCAAGGACTATTGTTTAGGACTTTTTGTAATAGCTCATCTCAAGAAGTTCTAGTGGAATTTTCCTCCTACACCATAGGGGAAGAGAGGACTGATAGGATTACACCACCTGGAACCTCTATAATTCTTGTTTATTTACTTTACGCATTTATTTATTAATTTAGCATTTATCTACAGCATTCTGATAATTGATTGTTATACACCTCACAACTCACAAACTGATATTCACCAGAATTCAGTTTAGCACACTCAGCTTTCATATAGAATAACAAGATCAAGAAAAAGGCTAAATCTATATCCGCTGCCGGTTGATTCAGTTTTGCTTAAGTCAGTTTGACTTAGATACAACTCAGTCAGCTTAACTCCACACAAGTTTTTAACTGAACATTAATTAGTTTAAAATCCGTTTTTGGTGACAAATTTATTCACCCCCCTCTAAACTTGTGTTAGTCTTTCCAAGGGACCAACAATAACTGATTAACTGATGAATCATCATCAAAAACATAAATTTTATTTCCAACAATTTCCCCCTTTTTGATGATGTCAATACCCTCCTTAAAAGCAATGCAAAAAGATAAGGACAAAATAATAATAAACACGAAGAACCGAGAAACTGAGTTGTTATTGATGATACTGAGTTACAGAGAACAAGGTATTAAAATACAACAATACATGAAAAGAAACTACGTTTCAGCTTCCTTTCCCTTTCCTTGGTCAGTTCCTTCAATTTTCTTGTCATTTTGTTTTGCAATTTCTTTCATGGCAAGATTTGTTGAACTGCTCTCAATCCCATTAATATTTGCCTAGACATTCAATGAATTTGTCATATTGTACTTTCTGAAAAACTTACTCTTGAACAATATTGCAATACAAACACGATTTTTCTTAACTTTTCACTGGTAGCTATCTTCAGTAGATCTTTGACAAACTCAGAGTCAGTTTGTTCAACTTTCTTTCCAGCTTCTTCTAGCCTACCGTTTCTTTCCAATTTGTTCAGTTTATTCTAATAATGAACAAAAACTTCTGCATGATTAGAAAACTTTCTAAGGCTTGTTCTCTTGATTCACCTTCCTTTGTAGGTAGTTCTTTGAAAATGCTGTAAAGTTGTGAATGCAAGCCAAGTCTTTTCTCAGTTGGTTCAGAAAATTTCCCAATTAGCTTCATTTCTTCATCATCCATGTCTCCTCTAGCTTTCTTGAGTTCAACCATTTTCTCATCTATACTTTCAAGAACTTCAGGCATTTCAGCTGCATTGACTTTTAAAATGTCCAGACTTTCCCCTTTTTTGACATCATCTTTATGAATCAAGCTTCTCATAAGAATTTAAGTGCAGTTGATTTGATGCCAATATGGTTTCTACAACCACTTAGTCTCTCATGGAATTTTCCTGTAGAAGCATCATGTCATGTACATTAGTAACCATGACTTCCAATCTCTCTTGAGTCTCAGTTTTCCTAACTTCTGTTTCAATGGTTGTCTTTCTGATTTCGATTACTGTGTCTTGACAATCCATCTTCACACTGTCTAGCCTCTTTTCCATATTAGATCTTTCATTCTTGTTTTCTTCCAATTATTGCAACACATTTCAAAAGATGCTCATATCTTCATTTTGTATCCTCACAAGCTCATTGAAATTGTATTTAATGAACTCATCTTGTGTTGGTATATCCTTTTCAGTTTCAGCTTTCTTCTCTGTTTTTCCTTCCTCAGTCTCAGACGCATTCTTAGCTTCCCTCTTTTCATTGGATAGTGGAGAGATGATATCTTTCAGTTTTCCCTTGTAATCTTCAGACTTCCTTCTTTTTTCAGATTGTCTCCTTATTTCATATAGGGTAGAAGGATCGACCTCTCTTACTGGTGACAGTTGTACATCAAACTCATCATCAGTTCTTTCTCCTGCTTGGTCAGCTTCAGCTTTTGGTATCTCAAGAACTTCTCTGTCAGTCGGTGACTGATAACCTTCTTCATCTTCTTCTTTTCCTGATTCAGATTGAGTCTCAGAGTCTGAATCATCACTTTCTTTAGTACTGTATTCTTCTGATTTCTCTTCAGCAATACCTTTGTCTGCTTCTTTTTCTTGGAGAGAGGCAAGAATCCCTTATTGTAGATCAGGATCTCCCTGTGAATCATCATCATCATAATTATTATTATCTTTCTTTGACTTTGAAGTTTCTCCTTTAGTATACTTTTTCCTGTAACTATTTCTTATTAGTGAATATCCATTACTCAAAAATTCTTCAGAACTGAATAGTTGAGATAGATGAGTAATATTGAATAAATCAAAGAACCATTGTTCTGTTCTTTCCATGGCTTCTAGTTGATTTCTTTGATTTTTGAATGAGCTGAACTTCCAATGTTGATAAGCATGAAGTCTTCTACAGTCAGCTTCAATCAGTTTCCCAATATCGACAGAAGGATCAAGCTGGGCTATGATGTCTTAAGCTTCTCTAGGAGCTTCCAAGTTTGATTTAACTAGAGTCCTAAATTGTTCTTCAGTTTTCTCTAATTTAGTTTTGCTGGATTCCCCCTCAGCAAAAACTGGGATGATAGATGATTCAGTTTCAATAGTACCTTGTTCAACAACATTCTCAATCTCAGCTTCAGCTACAAGTTCAGCATTCTATTTAGAACCCTCTTTTGATTCAGCTACTTGAAGCTTACTTGGTTCAGTTGTTGGTTCAGTTTCAAGTTCAGCAACTGGTTCCTTTTCTTCCTCAAGTTCATCAATTTTGTTTTGACTTTCTTCAATGAGTTCATCACTGGTGATGACTTGTTGTGGGGCAAATTCAATCTCAATGACTTCTTTGACTTGGTGAGAGGCTTCCAATTCTCTAGTTGATTCTTCATACACAAGTCTACTGGTGACTTTTGTGGTGTAGATCTTGATTTAGCTATCATGTTGAGCATTGGAATTACACCAGGTCCAATCAGTTCCACATCACTATCAGTTTCCTCATCATCAACTTCAGTTCTTAGGGTTTGTTCCCCCTGAGTGTCAGCTTCTGGTAGTGGGGGAACGAGTTCTTGAACTTCTTCAATTGATTCTTGAATGGGTGCATCTTCAGCAACGAATTTAGTAGGGGTTTCAGCTTCAGTTTTTGGTTTCTTTGTTTGACCTCCAGTTTCTGAAGTCACAGATTTTCATGGTCATGGTTCCTTGTGTTAGTAAAACCATCCGCAACGGAAGCGATTTAAGGACATGCCTCTTGGATCTCAAAATCCAAGTAGAAGAGCCGCAATAGAAATAACAAACGAAGATGTGAAGAGCACCACGATCTTCCGTACGTGTGATCCAAACAACTCTCGGTGGAAGGAAATTCTCGACTCGAACCCTTCCGATATGCTACCCGGAAAAACCTCTAAGATTTTTCCATCACCCCTTGGCCGAAAATTATCTCATCGGGACCATGGACTAATAATCAGTGGCTCCGATAAATCAAATAAATAATTATCTTATGAACAGAATAATTATATTCGATAAATCAATCACAGGAATATGCCACCATAATCCCGTGACTGCACTCCTCCGATTATGAGATTATATTTATCTCCTCACGAGAATAATAATAAGCGTCCATTGATATAATCAATACATATGAAATCTCTTATCCTTATTTACCATTAACCCCCTAGTGATCAATTAATTCATACAACTCACTGGTAGCTAATCAGTGTAATAAGAATTCGCGTGATCGATCAGTCTCTAAGATTAATAAATAAGGGAACTGTCTATCTACTTCCATAAATGGAAGGAATGGATTCCGTATCTGTGATAACACAGACTATTCACTCAATCCAGAACAATGCCAAGATGGGGTAATTCAGACCACAGACTCAGTGTAATCATTAACCGTCAAGTCAAACCTCTTACTGATTCAAGCAGTTGACTGTGATCACCTCAGGATTAAGATATATCCATACATATGATCATCGATTGATTCGATAAGCCTTCTCGATTACGGAATTATATCGTGAACTCTAATCAAATCGGTCCAGCCCTATATGCTATATCTATCATATATAAATGCCCCACTAGGTTCTCTTAACCGAAAGTCCGGATAAGACAATCACACCTATTATGTTCTGGGCGCATTAATAGCACGTTAAAGGAGAGACCCGATACTCTCGATTAACTTCACTACGGGCTAATTGTATTTTAAGTACATCTTCACTAACTAAATCCTCCCGTGTATATCCCATACACTGAGTTAAGTGATTACATAAACGATATACTTTAGGGTTTTCTACAGTGTAAATACTATTGTCACATCGGTGAATATGAGAATAATAAATATGAATAATAATATCATATCATTTATTAAATAAAACAATTACAAAATTGTCTTTCGGGCATCACACCTAACAATCTCTCACTTGCATGAAAGCATGTGATTAATTGTTTTAGAGCACACCCAATTATTTAAAATACAACAAACTACATCTCACACTTGCTCCAAAGCAATGGAGACCCATCCCGTATTCTAGTACCATTAAGCATATCATAACCATGGCAGATGACAAAGTACACTCCGAGTGTGCCGTCGTAGGATAGGTCAGTGACTTGGGTAGTACCTACATCTAAATTTCTTGGTTCTTAATGATTAGTCAGGTTGTCGGCTCGAGACGATCCATAGAATCGAAACGTTACCGGTCCATCTAATCATATGGTACTTTGCCAATATGCTTTTGACCTCTAGTGATTTCGAAAATCCTTATAAGCTACCCCTTCATCGTTTGCACAATGATGTGGTATCGGCATATAAATCTAGAATCACTCACAGATATGAAAAGGAAATCCTTAAGCTATATCGTCTCTCTAGCTACTACAAAAGCCGCTAAACACCCAACTAGTTAAAGTCGAGTTGGCGTTGCTGGATTCCTCCCGGCAATAGCTTCAACACAAGAGTAAACACTGAGCCCGAGATCGACTTAACGATCATCCTCAATCTGACTTAAAGTGAAAATCAGTGTATCACACATATCCAAGTTCACACATGAATATGTCCGCATATTATTCCTCGTTCTCTCAAGATACTAAAGGACATACTAAACTTGCTTTGTAAACTGCCGAATCTAAGATTCGATCAATGTTGACGTTCAATAACCTGACCATCTCTTACTAGAAAGAGAATCTATCCCATCTCTCTTGATCCGAAGATTTAGAGAGTCATTCCTGAGGCAGAGGGCAGAAATTCCTCGTTGAATGTTGCATACACAGATGCATCATCTTAACCAATAAGATGGATGGGAAACCAGTGACTGATTCTAATGAATTCGACCGAGTCAAACTCTTTAGGATGTTGTCCAAATCTCTATTGCAGAGAATTGTGGGATTGTCAGATTCTGACTTCAGATAACACACCCATGTTGATTCCAACTGGTGCAATGTTATCCTTCACAAACACAAATATATGTATATATTCATTACTGTACTAAAATTGATATCCAGTCTACAAAAGACTAATCAATATTCTGGTCAACTTCACATATTGTAGAAATATATGACTTCCAGTGACCGAGAGCTTTGCTTTTTATCCACAAAGGACATAAGCCTTGACAGTCGACCTGTCATAAGTTCATAAAGCAATACTCTTTAGTTCCGAATGAATCCAGACTCCGTTTGTTTGGCAAGAAAATCTCAGGGAATCACCCTTATTTTCTGCTTTTTAACGAAATCATGCAATACTAAGTGGTAAGAGAGTCAACGGTCTGATTAACTCTCTACTTCTTAGGGAATTACCCCTAACCACTCAATCTTTTCTCTGAAAGATAAATTTTCCTATTCATTCTACTCTTTTCCATGTAGATCCAATTACTCCCACTTTGGGCTGAGGCGCTCGGTGGTTCTACAAGAGTATGAACAAGCTGAGTACCGAACTCCATTCATAGGGTTATGTCTATTAAACCAACCTCTATTATCGAGAATTATATCATCGCTCACAAAAGAGCCATAGGTCATCAATCGATCCTCGGACTACAAAGTCATGAGAACCCGTAATGGGTAATGGATAAACCATACTCCCAATACTTCTTTGGGTGGATCAAAATTCGATCTAGTTTAGTAGTATTTAGTGTTATCACCAACAACCGATGTTGGATTTGGTCTGATTTTAATCAGTTAGTAACTACCTTGAGTAAACGTACTTCAAGGTTGAAGGTTTTGCTGTTCATGGACTCTATCAGAAAGGATGCAACAATATAACTGTCTCTTCCCGATTTCAAGAATCCTATATCTAACCTTTATACTCAATAGGTTAAAAGATATATCACGAATGGTCATTGACCGAACGTCTGTGCAAAATTCCCAGTATTACCATCAAGCACCGTGTGATAAATGCTTATATTTATGGAAGTGGGGTGAACCGAATCCACACCTTATCCGTAAATTCCAAAGCATATTCTATGTAGACTTCTCGGTCTTACATTTCAATGTAAACCGTTGTTTCGCTTCCAATATCTTAATTGAGTTAAGCAGTGTATTGTAGCACATCTAAAAACTATGTAAGGCAATTTAACGGTTTCTCACTTAATGAGAACATGTCACAATGAGGCAGGCTGAGCATCAGTCTTGAGGACTATGAATGGCCTATTCCGAGTATAGAATACTCTATCTCTGTTGAAAACAGAGAAACCTAAAAAATAATTGAATAAACTTTCCGGAGTGTTTGAATAGTTATCAGACAAGAAGTCACTACTCAGAACCTCCTACAAGCTTGTATCTTTCATCAGACCCCGAAGGTCGTCATGAATGAGCTATGTTACTTCTTTATAACCATTATCCTTTCCCGATTGAAAGGAAACTTAGTCATTGAACCTTTGTGAAAATATAACCAGACTGGGAGAAAGGAATCACCTTGAGCCAGTCTTCAAGTCTTGTCCTTTAGGGACTATGCACTAACTATGGAATATGAAGAAGCGTTTATCTAAATATAGAAACCAATTTCTTTTAATAGTTCTTAAGATGTATTTTATATACATATTTCAACAGTTCTAAGTGGTTTTGACTTTATCAAACAAAAGTCAAAGTCTTGGATTCGTACTACAAATGGTATATTCACTTTCTATACGACAATCAAATCATCGAATAGAAGGTAAATCCATTCGTTCCAACGAATCTTAAAAAGAAAATAATTTTTCAGCGATATCCAAGGATTGAATCCGAGATTCATTTCCTTATATCACTCCCACTATTCTAGCTAAAATTACTGCCCGTTGTTTACTCTTTTAATCGTTAAATGCACCGCTACCTTGTTCTTACAAAGAACTTAGCTCGAGAAAATAGACAAGGATTCATAGGTTGGTGATCCAAAATAACTGTCCTTATCCTATGATTTTCAGTTAATTTTTCGGTTTAGCCTTAAAGTTTTCTTAGTTTAGATGACTAACACTTTTAGACATATTCTCCCATTCTTGACTTTCCGTGAAAGAAAAGCAGATCTTGAACATTGATTCGTTTAAGTAGACACTACTCTTGAACCGTGGGATGTCTATTTCGAGTGTTACTCGTCGGGACTTGTCGGATTTTCTAATATACCAGAAAAAACAATAAATCATAACATTAAAGCTCCCACTAGTTTATCGGTTCTAAATACTGTCTAACGAGCAGTGCTTTATTTTTTATGATTTTATGATTTTTTTCGATTAGAAAATCTTTCGTACATAGTTCCAATGTTTCCAGAAAAACAACAAATCATAGAACTCCCACTAGTTAATCGATTCCAAATATCGTCCAACTAGCAACATTTCATGACTTTCCGGTTTTTCAATTAGAACGGTTACGTGTGTAGTCATTTACACTTTTCTAATGTTCTAGAAAAACAACAAATCATAAAGCTCTCACTAGTTCATCGATTCCAAATATCATCCAACTAGTAACACTTCATGATTTTCCGATTTTTCAATTAGAAAATTGCTCGTGTACACACTCAAAATTCACTAGAAGAATTTCAAAGTCCGAAATCACCTTTGATCAAACTAAGTTTGTCTTCCGTTTGACACGAATGACACTCGTGACATACCTATATGTCACTCTGGTTTTTAAAAGGCTTAAGAGAAAATATCTCTTTCGAAAAATAATTGCATTATCGATTAACTAGTTCAACTTCCTAGTTACTTTACACTTTTTAACGAAGTCAATACTAGTCAATTATAAATTTTAAGCAATTTAGTAAGAGATATAATGCTGTAAAAAAATGACATATATTAATTCAAGTTTAACACTACTATATAAGTTTATTTTAGGAATTGTAAACTAAAATTAAGTCTACTCTACCATTCCAAGGTTTTAACCTCGCATCTCAGTGCCGCCGTAGTGTAGGTCAAAGAGATGATGGTTAAATCGAGACAATCTCATCAATGAATAACTTGTGAGAATCGAACATCCCACGAGAATCGAACATCCCTTTATTCATTGACTACCTTCCTTTTTTAGCCTAGATATTATCAAGAATACCCATAATGAGTGTGACCTACTATATCGGATCTCTTAGGTATGCCCCGAGTGTGCCGTCGTAGGATAGGTCAGTGACCCGACGAGTACCCGGAAATCGTATCCTTTCGGAGACCAAGCCATGAATGTTGATATGGGTGAACACCATCCGTAGGGGGACGAAATCAAAGCACCGCAAGGCGTCACCCTTCTCTCACTTACTTGTATCTATAGTAGAGGCCGTGGGGTTGGCTGTCGCCTCCCCCGCTCTCACTCAATATTTTGGAAGTGGTGGTGGGTTAACTAACCACATCTTTTTGATGTTAACATAAAAGCACATCAAATCAAGGATTCCGAATGGTGTCGGTAACATAGGCAAGCCTACCCGTCCTATTCGTTGGAACATATGTGACAGTCGGACGAAATCGTGTCAAGCCAGCCCCATTGAGATAAGAAGGAATCACCCAACCGCTCTCCAGTGTAGCTTAGTCTTTCCGGACCCCCGTGCATACATCACACTAGGAGGGTTAAGTTGGTCGAACCCAGCTCAGTTGACCACCCAACCTATAGCCGAACCGTTTTTATTCAAGATTTATTGTTCTTTTACGATCATTCAATCTCGTAGACACTACGAATCGTAAACGTGATCTCGTTTGGGCTTTTACGGCGGTTCACCGAGAACACACACCGAAAGGCTTAACGATTTCATAACCCGTCCTCGGATATTTAATTAGTTACTAAATTAATTAATTATCACGTATTAATTAAATTTCAACTAATTACGCGAGTTTGTATACATGCCTATTTTAATTACCAAAATTAAAATTCTACATGTATGCATGGAGTGGATTTATGATATGATGCATGTCATGGCATTTCTGATTTTATATCTATTTTATGATCAAACACATAAAAAATAAATTGCAGAAAATTTAAACACCGAGAAGGATTGGTGGTACCCCCATATCTAATCTATTCTAGGAAAGCAGTAAATTACATAATCTATGTCTTCGAGTCTTGATCTTCGAATCTTGAACTCGAACCGCCGGATCACGAACCACGAACACCCACGAGGAGAAAAGGCCCTTTTATAATTAAATAAACCCAATTTATTATAATTAAATTTTATTATTATTATTATTATTAAGCGGCTGTTATACTAAATTATTTCCCAAAATAATTATTATTTTTCTTCTTCTCGGCTGTTTTAAAAAAAATATTACCAAAAAAAATAAAAAAAAATTTTGTCTGCCATAATGGCAGTATGCATAATAGATCGATATGAACATCATGAGCTGTCCCGTAATAAAGCCGGTTGTTGATGATACCCTTCTTCGGTTACTTCTTCCATAACTGAGCTCGGAGAAGGAAGAGATAAGAGGGCCCTATGTAGAATGTGGTCAGAAATTCATAATCGAGTCCGACCACAACGACCGAATTGATTATCTTCATGCATAAGGATACTAGATTACCTTTTCCCCAACTACGGATCCCATACTACCCCCTATAAATTGAAAATCCATAACCCCAACTGCTACGGGAATGCCATTTATGTAGCCTATGCCACATTTGAATAGCCTCGATTAATCTGTATTTCTTTGATAAGAATCAATACGATCCTTATAAGGTTCCTCCTCCGAATGAAATTCAATGGGATCCAGAGAGACCATGTCTTCATCCATAGGATCCAGTGTACCGGGATCGATCAAAAGTTCAATTCTATCTCGAACTACTCATTTTCAAATGATATCCACAATGTTCACAAATATTCATTTTTTATTTCAAAAATTTCTTATAATTTAATCCATAACAACTTTCGCAATGAACCCACAAATCCCTATATTGTCATAACAAAAAAAAATTGTATAGCCGCTTCTAAGAAACCCTAGCCGCATTCATATTTGATATTTCTATTATACAGGACTTACAGCGACGCTTTTCAGCGTCGTAGAAAGTCCTGTAGCAGTTTTTTTTTTTTTTAAATTTATCTGTTTCTCCTCGTTCATACCTTGGGTTTCGCCTTGATCTTCAATTTTCCATCAAGATCTTCATCTTTTCCAGCCCGGATATTCAAAATTACAATAACAGATGCTACTTTTACATGGAATTTTCGAAAATTGACATAAATAAAATACAATTCCTATGCTCAATTATTACTGAACAAAAGAGCTACAAAAATAGATCTAACGAGTAAACAGTACCAACCCCAATTCATTCTTCAAACCACAACATAAAAAAAATATATACATGTGCATCAGCCCAATAAAAAAAATATTGGGACCAAAATCTACATGTTTTACCACTCGTAGATATAATATTTTATACGTATAATTATAGATCACCTTGGCGACTGATACCACTCTTAGTAATACCATCCGCAACGGAAGCGGTTTAAGGATCTAGATCTATAAATTACACGTAATAAAATAACTAGATCTACATCTACAAGGGGGTTGTAGAACATACCACTTGGATCTCAAAATCCAAGTAGAAGAGCCGCAATAGAAATAACAAACGAAGATGTGAAGAGCACCACGATCTTCCGTATGTGTGATCCAAGCAACTCCAGGTGGAAGGAAATTCTCGACTCGAACCCTTCCGATATGCTACCCGGAAAAACCTCCAAGATTTTTCCCTCACCCCTTGGCCGAAAATTATCTCTCTCTATTGCACGAGTGAGTCGAATTTTTATGTGTGTCTAAGGCTTGGGAGAACTCTCTTTATATAGGAGAATAAAACTTAACCTCCAAAGATTTTTATTTTGCAAATAAATAATCCATTAAATAAAAGATAATTCCATAATATTCTAGAACAAATCTAGAATAATATTTATCTTTATTTCTTACCATAAATATTTATCAAATAAATATTTTGTGCACATGTCTTAAAACAATTTCTTGTTTCCTAAAACATGTGTAGGGGCCGAAATTCATCTTGTGACCTAGTCACAATGATTTTCTACTATAACACACTTTTGAGCCAAGATTATGAAAAATGTCTTTTCCACATATTTAATTATTTAGCCCAACTAATTTAATACTCCACTAAACAACTAATTCACATATCGTTTTAATAAAGTCCAACAAGAACTAAATTAATATTATTAGGATTCGACGTCCGAGAATAGCTATCATATATTTGGAGGCACGTCGGGGACCATGGACTAATAATCAGCGGCTCCGATAAATCCAATAAATAATTATCTTACGAACAGAATAATTATATTCGATAAATCAATCCCAGGAATATGCCACCATAATCCCGTGACTGCACTCCTCCGATTATGAGATTATATTTATCTCCTCACGAGAATAATAATAAGCGTCCATTGATATAATCATTACATATGGATTAATCCTCCACAGACTGTTCATTCTAAATCGGGAAGTTACCGTTAACCCTTTTTAGAATCTCTTATCCTTATTTACCATTAACCCCCTAGTGATCAATTAATTCATACAACTCACTGGTAGCTAATCAGTGTTATATGAACTCGCGCGATCGATCAGTTTCTAGGATTAATAAATAAGGGAACTGTCTATCTACTTCAATAAATGGAAGGAATGGATTCCGTATCTGTGACAACACAGACTACTCACTCAATCTAGTACAATGCCAAGATGGGGTAATTCAGACCACAGACTCAGTGTAATCCTTAACCATCAAGTCAAACCTCATACTGATTCAAGCAGTTGACTGTGATCACCTCAGGATTAAGATATATCAATAAATATGATCATCGATTGATTCGATAAGACTTCTTGATTACGGAATTATATCGTGAATTCTAATCAAATCGGTCCAGCCCTATATGATATATCTATCATATATAAATGCCCCACTAGGTTCTCTTAACCGAAAGTCCGGATAAGACAATCACACCTATTGTGTCCTGGGCGCATTAATAGCACGTTAAAGGAGAGATCCGATACTCTCGATTAACTTCACTATGGGCTAATTGTATTTTAAGTACATCTTCACAAACTCAATCCTCCCGGGAATATCCCGTACACTTTGTTAAATGATTACATAAACGATATACTTTAGGGTTTTATGCAGTGTAAATACTATTGTGACATCGGTGAATATGAGAATAATAAATATGAATAATAATATCATTTCATTTATTAAATAAAACAATTACAAAATTGTCTTTCGGGCATCACACCTAACAATCTCCCACTTGCACGAAAGCATGTGATTAATTGTTTTAGAGCACACCCAATTATTTAAAATACAACACACTACATCTCACACTTGCTCTAAAGCAATGGAGACCCATCCCGTATACTAGTACCCATTAAGCATATTATAACCATTGCAGATGACAAAGTATCCTCCGAGTGTGCCGTCGTAGGATAGGTCAGTGACTCGGGTAGTACCTACATCTAAATTTCATGGTTCTTAATGATTAGTCAGGTTGTCGGCTCGAGACGATCCGTAGAATCGAAACGTTACCGGTCCATCTAATCATATGGTACTTTGCCAATATGCTTTTGACCTCTAGTGATTTCGAAAATCCTTATAAGCTACCCCTTCATCGTTTGCACAATGATGTGGTATCGGCTTCTAAATCTCGAATCACTCCCAGATATGAAAAGGAAATCCTTGAGCTATATCGCCTCTCTAGCTACTACAAAAGCCGCTTATCACCCAACTAGTTAAACTCGAGTTGGCGTTGCTGGATTTCTCTAGGCTATAGCTTCAACACAAGAGTAAACACTGAGCCCGAGATTGACTGAACGATCATCCTCAATCGGACTTAAAGTCAAAATCAGTGTATCACACATATCCAAATTCACACATGAATATGTCTGCATATTATTCCTCGTTCTCTCAAGATACTAAAGGACATACTAAACTTGCTTTGTAAACCGCCGAATCTAAGATTCGATCAAAGTTGATGTTCAATAACCTGACCATCTCTTACTAGAAAGTGAATCTATCCCATATCACTTGATCCGAAGATTTAGAGAGTCATTCCTGAGGCATAGGGTAGAACTTCCTCGTTGAATGTTGCATACACAGATGCATCATCTTAACCAATAAGATGGATGGGAAACCAGTGGTTGATTCTAATGAATTCGACCGAGTCAAACTCTTTAGGATGTTGTCCAAATCTCTATTGCATAGAATTGTGGCATTGTCATATTCTGACTTCAGATAACACACCCATGTTGATTCCAACTGGGGCAATGTTATCCTTCACAAACACTAATATATGTATATATTCACTACTGTACTAAAATTTATCTCCAGTCTACAAAATACTTATTAACATTATGGTCAACTTCACATATTGTAGAAATATATGGCTTCCAGTGACCGAGAGGTTTTCTTTTTATCAACAAAGTACATAAGCCTTGACAGTCATCCTGTCATAAGTTCATAAGGCAATACCCTTTTGTTCCGAATGAATCCAGACTCCGTTTGTTTGGCAAGAAAATCTCAGGGAATCACCCCTATTTTCTGCTTTTTAACGAAATCATGCAATACTAAGTGGTAAGAGAGTCCAAGGTCTGATTAACTCTCTACTTCTTAGGGAATTACCCCTAGACCACTCAAGATTTGCTCTGAAAGATAAACTTTTCTATTCATTCTACTCTTTTCCGTGTAGATCCAATTACTCCCACTTTGGGCTGAGGCGCTCAGGTGGTTCTACAAGAGTATGAGCAGGCTGAGTGCCGAACTCCATTCACAGGGGTTATGGCTATTAAACCAACCTCTATTATCGAGAATCTATCTTTGCTCACAAAGAGCCATAGGTCATCAATCGATCCTCAGACTACAAAGTCCGCAGAATCCGTATTGGGTAATGGATAAACCATACTCCCAATACTTACTGGTTGGATCGAAATTCTGATCTAGTTTAGTAGTATTTAGTGTTATCACCAACAACCGATGTTGGATTTTGTCTGATTTTAATCAGTTAGTAACTACCTTGAGTAAACGTACTTCAAGGTTCAAGGTTTTGCTGTTCATGGACACTATCAGAAAGGATGCAACAATATAACTGTCTCTTCCCAATTTCAAGAATCCTATGTCTAACATTTATAATCAATAGGTTAAAAGATATATCATGAATGGTCATTGACCGAACGTCTGTGCAAAATTCCCAGTCTTACCTTCAAGCACCGTGTGCTAAATGCTTATATTTATGGAAGTGGGGTGAACCAAATCCACACCTTATCCGTAAATTCCAAAGCATATTCTAGGTAGAATTCTTGGTCTTACATTTCAATGTAAACCGTTGTTTCTCTTCCAATATCTTAATTGAGTTAAGCAGTGTATTGTAGCACATCTAAAAACTATGTAAGGCAATTTAACGGTTTCTCACTTAGTGAGAACATGTCACAATGAGGCAGGCTGAGCATCAGTCTTGAGGACTATGAATGGCTTATTCCGAGTATAGAATACTCTATCTCTGTTAAAAATAGAGAAACATCAAAAATATATTGGATACACTTTCCGGAGTGTTTGAATAGTTATCAGACAAGAAGTCACAACTCGAAAGCTCCTACTAGCTTGTATCTTTCACCAGACCCCGAAGGTCGTCATGAATGAGCTATGTTACTTCTTTATAACCATTATCCTTTCCCGATTGAAAGGAAACTTAGTCATTGAACCTTTGAGACAATATAACCAGACTGGGAGAAAGGAATCACCCTGAGCCAGTCTTCAAGTCTTGTCTTTTAGGGACTATGCACTAACTATGGAATATGAAGAAGCGTTTATCTAAATATAAAAACCAATTGCTTTTAATAGTTCTTAAGATGTGTTTTATATACATATTTCAACAGTTCTAAGTGGTTTTGACTTTATCAAACAAAAGTCCAAGTCTTGGATTCGTACTACAAATGATATATTCACTTTCTATACGACAAACAAATCATCGAATAGAAGGTAAATCCATTCGTTCCAACGAATCTTAAACAGAAAATAATTATTCCGCGATATCCAAGGATTGAATCCGAGATTCATTTCCTTATATAACTCCCACTATTCTAGCTAAAATTAACTGCCCGTTGTTTACTCTTTTAATCGTTAAATGCACCGCTACCTTGTTCTTACAAAGAACTTAGCTCGAGAAAATAGACAAGGATTCATAGGTTGGTGATCCAAATATCGTCCAACTAGCAACATTTTATGACTTTCCGGTTTTTCAATTAGAACGGTTACGTGTGTAGTCATTTACACTTTTCTAATGTTCTAGAAAAACAACAAATCATAAAGCTCCCACTAGTTCATCGATTCCAAATATCATCCAACTAGTAACACTTCATGATTTTACGATTTTTCAATTAGAAAATTGCTCGTGTACACACTCAAAATTCACTAGAAGAATTTCAAAGTCCGAAATCACCTTTGATCAAACTATGTTTTTCTTCCGTTTGACACGAATGACACTAGTGACATACATATATGTCACTCTGGTTTTTAAAAGGCTTAAGAGAAAATATCTCTTTCGAAAAATAATTGCATTATCGATTAACTAGTTAAACTTCCTAGTTACTTTACACTTTTTAACGAAGTCAATACTAGGCAGTTATAAATTTTAAGAAATTTAGTAAGGGATATAATGCTGTAAAAAAATGACATATATTAATTCAAGTTTAACACTACTATATAAGTTTATTTTAGGAATTGTACACTAAAATTAAGTCTACTCTACCATTCCAAGGTTTTAACCTCGCATCACAGTGCCTCCGTAGTGTAGGTCAAAGAGATGACGGTTAAATCGAGACAATCTCATCAATGAATAACTTGTGAAAATCGAACATCCCACGAGAATCGAACATCCCTTTATTCATTGACTACCTTCCTTTTTTAGCCTAGATATTATCAAGAATACCCATGATGAGTGTGACCTACTATATCGGATCTCTTAGGTACGCCCCGAGTGTGCCGTCGTAGGATAGGTCAGTGACCCGATGAGTACCTGGAAATCCTATCCTTTCAGAGACCAAGCCATGAATGTTGATAGGGGTGAACACCATCCGTAGGGGGACGAAATCAAAGCACTGCAAGGCATCACCCTTCTCTCACTTACTTGTATCTATAGTAGAGGCCGTGGGGTTGGCTGTCGCCTCCCCCGCTCTCACTCAATATTTTGGAAGTGGTGGTGGGTTAAATAACCACGTCTTTTTGATGTTAACATAAAAGCACATCAAATCAAGGATTCCGAATGGTGTCGGTAACATACGCAAACCTACCCGTCCTATTCGTTGGAACATATGTGACAGTCGGACGAAATCGGGTCAAGACAGCCCCATTGAGATAAGAAGGAATCACCCAACCGCTCTCCAGTGTAGCTTAGTCTTGCCGGACCCCCGTGCATACATCACACTAGGAGGGTTAAGTCGGTCGAACCCAGCTCAGTTGACCACCCAACCTATAGCCGAACCGTTTTTATCCAAGATTTATTGTTCTTTTACCATCATTCAATCTCGTAGACACTACGAATCGTAAACGTGATCTCGTTTGGCCTTTTACGGCGGTTCACCGAGAACACACACCGCAAGGCTTAACGATTTCATAACCCGTCCTCGGATCTTTAATTAGTTACTAAATTAATTAATTACCACGTATTAATTAAATTTCAACTAATTACGCGAGTTTGTATACATGCCTATTTTAATTACCAAAATTAAAATTCTACATGTATGCATGGAGTGGATTTATGATATGATGCATGTCATGGCATTTCTGATTTTATATCTATTTTATGATCAAACACATAAAAAATAAATTGCAGAAAATTTAAACACCGAGATGGATTGTTGGTACCCCCGTATCTAATCTATTCTAGGAAAGCAGTAAATTACATAATCTATGTCTTGAGTCTTGATCTTGAATCTTGAACTCGAACGCGGATCTGAACCACGAACACCCACGAGGAGAAAAGGCCCTTTTTAAATTAAATAAACCCAATTTATTATAATTAAATTTTATTATTATTATTATTATGGGGCTGTTATACTAAATTATTTCCAAAAATAATTATTTTTTTTCTTCTTCTCGGCTGTTTTAAAAAAAATATTACCAAAAAAAATAAATTTTTTTTGTCTGCCATAATGGCAGTATGCATAATGGATCGATATGAACATCATGAGTGTCCCGTAATAAAACCGGTTGTTGCGATACCCCTTCTCGGTTACTTCTTCCATAACTTTGAGCTCGGAGAAGGAAGAGATAAGAGGGCCATATGTAGAATGTGGTCGAGAAATTCATAATAGAGTCCGACCACAACGACCGAATTGATTATCTTCATGCATAAGGATACTAGATTACCTTTTCCCCAACTACGGATCCCATACTACCCCTATAAATTGAAAATCCATAACCCCAATTCGCTACTGGGAATGCCATTTATGTAGCCTATGCCATTTGAATAGCCTCGATTAATCTGTATTTCTTTGATAAGAATCAATACGATCCTTATAAGGTTCCTCCTCCGAATGAAATTCAATGGGATCAGAGAGACCATGTCTTCATCCATAGGATCCCTTATTTTACGCTTTTAACGAAATCATGCAATACTAAGTGGTAAGAGAGTCAACGGTGCGATTAACTCTCTACTTCTTGGGAATTACCCTAACCACTCAATCTTTTCTCTCGAAAGATAAATTTTCCTATTCATTCTACTCTTTTCCATGTAGATCCAATTACTCCCCTTTGGGCTGAGGCGCTCGGGTGGTTCTACAAGAGTATGAACAGGCTGAGTACCGAACTCCATTCATAGGGTTATGTCTATTAAACCAACCTCTATTATCAGAATCCTATCTTTGCTCACAAAAGAGCCATAGGTCATCAATCGATCCTCGGACTACAAAGTCCATGAGAACCCGTAATGGGTAATGGATAAACCATACTCCCAATACTTCTTGGGTGGATCAAAATTACGATCTAGTTTAGTAGTATTTAGTGTTATCACCAACAACCGATGTTGGATTTGGTGCGATTTTAATCGGTTAGTAACTACCTTGAGTAAGCGTACTTCAAGGTTGAAAGGTTTTCTTTGTTCATGGACTCTATCGAGAAAGGATGCAACAATATAAGCTGTCTCTTCCCGATTTCAAGAATCCTATATCTAACCTTTATACTCAATAGGTTAAAAGATATATCACGAATGGTCATTGACCGAGCGTCTCGTGCAAAATTCCCGATATTACCATCAAGCACCGTGTGATAAATGCTTATATTTATGGAAGTGGGGTGAACCGAATCCACACCTTATCCGTAAATTCCAAAGCATATTCTATGTAGACTTCTCGGTCTTACATTTCAATGTAAACCGTTGTTTCGCTTCCAATATCTTAATTGAGTTAAGCAGTGTATTGTAGCACATCTAAAAACTATGTAAGGCAATTTAACGGTTTCTCACTTAATGAGAACATGTCACAATGAGGCAGGCTGAGCATCAGTCTTGAGGACTATGAATGGCCTATTCCGAGTATAGAATACTCTATCTCTGTGGAAAGCAGAGAAACCTAAAAATAATTGAATAAACTTTCCGGAGTGTTTGAATAGTTATCGGACAAGAAGTCACTACTCGGAACCTCCTACAAGCTTGTATCTTTCATCGGACCCGAAGGTCGTCATGAATGAGCTATGTTACTTCTTTATAACCATTATCCTTTCCCGATTGAAAGGAAACTTAGTCATTGAACCTTTGTGAAAATATAGCAGGATCGGGAGAAAGGAATCACCTTGAGCGTCTTCAAGTCTTGTCCTTTAGGGACTATGCACTAACTATGGAATATGAAGAAGCGTTTATCTAAATATAGAAACCAATTTCTTTTAATAGTTCTTAAGATGTATTTTATATACATATTTCAACAGTTCTAAGTGGTTTTGACTTTATCAAACAAAAGTCAAAGTCTTGGATTAAATACTACAAATGGTATATTCACTTTCTATACGACAATCAAATCATCGAATAGAAGGTAAATCCATTCGTTCCAACGAATCTTAAAAAGAAAATAATTTTTCAGCGATATCCAAGGATTGAATCCGAGATTCATTTCCTTATATCACTCCCACTATTCTAGCTAAAATTACTGCCCGTTGTTTACTCTTTTAATCGTTAAATGCACCGCTACCTTGTTCTTACAAAGAACTTAGCTCGAGAAAATAGACAAGGATTCATAGGTTGGTGATCCAAAATAACTGTCCTTATCCTATGATTTTCAGTTAATTTTTCGGTTTAGCCTTAAAGTTTTCTTAGTTTAGATGACTAACACTTTTAGACATATTCTCCCATTCTTGACTTTCCGTGAAAGGAAACAGTCTTGAACCAGTGATTCGTTTAAGTAGACACTACTCTTGAACCGTGGGATGTCTATTTCGAGTGTTACTCGTCGGGACTTGTCGGATTTTCTAATATACCAGAAAAAACAATAAATCATAACATTAAAGCTCCCACTAGTTTATCGGTTCTAAATACTGTCTAACGAGCAGTGCTTTATTTTTTATGATTTTATGATTTTTTTTCGATTAGAAAATCTTTCGTACATAGTTCCAATGTTTCCAGAAAAACAACAAATCATAGAACTCCCACTAGTTAATCGATTCCAAATATCGTCCAACTAGCAACATTTCATGACTTTCCGGTTTTTCAATTAGAACGGTTACGTGTGTAGTCATTTACACTTTTCTAATGTTCTAGAAAAACAACAAATCATAAAGCTCTCACTAGTTCATCGATTCCAAATATCATCCAACTAGTAACACTTCATGATTTTCCGATTTTTCAATTAGAAAATTGCTCGTGTACACACTCAAAATTCACTAGAAGAATTTCAAAGTCCGAAATCACCTTTGATCAAACTAAGTTTGTCTTCCGTTCGACACGAATGACACTCGTGACATACCTATATGTCACTCTGGTTTTTAAAAGGCTTAAGAGAAAATATCTCTTTGAAAAATAATTGCATTATCGATTAACTAGTTCAACTTCCTAGTTACTTTACACTTTTTAACTTGAAGTCAATACTAGTCAATTATAAATTTTAAGCAATTTAGTAAGAGATATAATGCTGTAAAAAAATGACATATATTAATTCAAGTTTAACACTACTATATAAGTTTATTTTAGGAATTGTAAACTAAAATTAAGTCTACTCTACCATTCCAAGGTTTTAACCTCGCATCTCGATGCCGCCCAGTAGTGTAGGTCAAAGAGATGATGGTTAAATCGAGACAATCTCATCAATGAATAACTTGTGAGAATCAGAACATCCCACGAGAATCGAACATCCCTTTATTCATTGACTACCTTCCTTTTTTAGCCTAGATATTATCAAGAATACCCATAATGAGTGTGACCTACTATATCGGATCTCTTAGGTATGCCCCGAGTGTGCCGTCGTAGGATAGGTCAGTGACCCGACGAGTACCCGGAAATCGTATCCTTTCGGAGACCAAGCCATGAATGTTGATATGGGTGAACACCATCCGTAGGGGGACGAAATCAAAGCACCGCAAGGCGTCACCCTTCTCTCACTTACTTGTATCTATAGTAGAGGCCGTGGGGTTGGCTGTCGCCTCCCCCGCTCTCACTCAATATTTTGGAAGTGGTGGTGGGTTAACTAACCACATCTTTTTGATGTTAACATAAAAGCACATCAAATCAAGGATTCGAATGGTGTCGGTAACATAGGCAAGCCTACCCGTCCTATTCGTTGGAACATATGTGATGATCGGACGAAATCGTGTCAAGCCAGCCCCATTGAGATAAGAAGGAATCACCCAACCGCTCTCCAGTGTAGCTTAGTCTTTCCGGACCCCCGTGCATACATCACACTAGGAGGGTTAAGTTGGTCGAACCCAGCTCAGTTGACCACCCAACCTATAGCCGAACCGTTTTATTCAAGATTTATTGTTCTTTTACGATCATTCAATCTAAGTAGACACTACGAGATAAAGCGTGATCTCGTTTGGGCTTTTACGGCGGTTCACCGAGAACACACACCGAAAGGCTTAACGATTTCATAACCCGTCCTCGGATATTTAATTAGTTACTAAATTAATTAATTATCACGTATTAATTAAATTTCAACTAATTACGCGAGTTTGTATACATGCCTATTTTAATTACCAAAATTAAAATTCTACATGTATGCATGGAGTGGATTTATGATATGATGCATGTCATGGCATTTCTGATTTTATATCTATTTTATGATCAAACACATAAAAAATAAATTGCAGAAAATTTAAACACCGAGAAGGATTGGTGGTACCCCCATATCTAATCTATTCTAGGAAAGCAGTAAATTACATAATCTATGTCTTCGAGTCTTGATCTTCGAATCTTGAACTCGAACCGGCGGATCACGAACCACGAACACCCACGAGGAGAAAAGGCCCTTTTATAATTAAATAAACCCAATTTATTATAATTAAATTTTATTATTATTATTATTATTAAAGCGTTGTTATACTAAATTATTTCCCAAAATAATTATTATTTTTTTCTTCTCATTTATTTTAAAAAAATATTACCAAAAAAAATAAAAAAAAATTTTGTCTGCCATAATGGCAGTATGCATAATAGATCGATATGAACATCATGAGCTGTCCCGTAATAAAGCCAGTTGTTGATGATACCCCCTTCTCGGTTACTTCTTCCATAACCTGAGCTCGGAGAAGGAAGAGATAAGAGGGCCCTATGTAGAATGTGGTCAGAAATTCATAATCGAGTCCGACCACAACGACCGAATTGATTATCTTCATGCATAAGGATACTAGATTACCTTTTCCCCAACTACGGATCCCATACTACCCCCTATAAATTGAAAATCCATAACCCCAACTGCTACGGGAATGCCATTTATGTAGCCTATGCCTGTTTGAATAGCCTCAGTTAATCCTGTATTTCTTTGATAAGAATCAATACGATCCTTATAAGGTTCCTCCTCCGAATGAAATTCAATGGGATCGGAGAGACCATGTCTTCATCCATAGGATCCTGTGTACAGGGGATCGATCAAAAGTTCAATTCTATATCTGAACTACTCATTTTCAAATGATATCCACAATGTTGACAAATATTCATTTTTTATTTCAAAAATTTCTTATAATTTAATCCATAACAACTTTCGCAATGAACCCACAAATCCCTATATTGTCATAACAAAAAAAATTTGTATAGCCGCTTCTAAGAAACCCTAGCCGCATTCATATTTGATATTTCTATTATACAGGACTTACAGCGACGATTTTCAGCGTCGCAGAAAGTTCTGTAGCAGTTTTTTTTTTAATTTTATCCGTTTCTCCTCGTTCATACCTTGGCTTTCGCCTTGATCATCAATTTTCCAGCAAGATCTTCATCTTTTCCAGCCCAGATATTCAAAATTACAATAAAAGATGCTACTTTTACAGGGAATTTTCAAAAATTGACATAAATAAAATACAATTCCTATGCTCAATTGTTACTAAACAAAATAGCTACAAAAATAGATCTAACGAGTAAACAGTACCAACCCCAATCCATCTCTTCAAACCACAACAATCGCAACGTAAAAAATATATATACATGTGCATCGGCCCCAATAATAAAAAAAAATGGGACAAAAATCTACATGTTTTACCAATCCTAGATATAATATTTTATACGTATAAATATAGATCACCTTGGGGACTGATACCACTGTTATTAATACCATCCGCAACGGAAGCGATTTAAGGATCTAGATCTATAAATTACACGTAATAAAATAACTAGATCTACATCTACAAGGGGGTTGTTGTAACATCCCGACTTTTCAGGAAGGGTAAAATAGTAATTGGTCATACCCACGACGACCTAATTATTATTTATCCTATTTATTTAATTAAAAAGGATTTAGTTATTTAATTAATGGGTTTAATTAAATGGCTATAAAAAGAAATAGTCCCAATTATTTCTCATAACTTACACACGCATATTCTGAAGAAAAAAATGAGAGATGAATGGCGGCATAGAAGAAGCAACGCAGAGTTGCCAGGGAAAAGACAGAACGCGATCAGCACGATGAGACGCAAATTTGGAGAGAAAAGTGATCAGCACGATGAGACGCAAATTTGGAAAATAGCATCTCTCGATTTCGTAAGTTTTCAGTTTAGACCTAGTTTTTGTATTCGTAGAGTTCGATTCTTGGAAAATTCGTATCTTTTAATCCGTAGCTCTGTTTCGCAGCAGTGAGTAGTCGAAACGATCATCTTGGAGCGTAGATTAATCTAAAATTTGTTTGATAGCAGTTAATCCAGGTAATCTGCAGTTTATTGCACTTTTTTAGTTTCGTTTTTCTGCAAACAAATAGGATTATAGGGTTTCTTGTTGATCACATAGGTTTTGGGGTTGAGGATGAATAGTTGTTGCAGTTGCTTGGTGTTTTGCAGTCGGTTTTGCAAGCAAATAAGGTAAGAGGCTCTTCCTATGATTTCAATTATCGTTTATAAGGTTTAGATTAAGATTTAAGATGTTTAGATGCAAGAAAGATGTGTCTTTTCGTTGATCAAAGGATCATAGATGTTTTGGAATGTTCAACTATGTTTATCTATGTTTTACTGTGCTTAATTTGATGTTAATTAGGTTAGAAACGAATGGGAATTTGTGTCTTGATGATTTTAGCGTTTTGGGAAAAACCCAGGCGGACGGGCGTCCGAGACCCTAGTAGCCTGGACGGGCGTCTGAAATAGGCAGACAGGCGTCTGAGGTGATATTTTTGATTTAGGAAGTAGCTATTTTAGACGGACGGGCGTCTGAGGTTTAGTAGACGGGCGTCCGACTACGGACGGGCGTCCATAGGGTTCAAACGGGCGTCTGGCCTGTTTTGCCATGGCTGTACGGTTTTGTCATTCTAGTTTAGTTTAGGGTTTCATAATCATGTTATAACTGTTTTAAGCCTTAATTTATGATATGGTAATATTGGATAACATAAGCGAGCCTAAATTGAGCTTCTGATTCGTTCAGTTAAAACACCGAATGTACTCTTAAAGGGAGTTGAAGTTCGGATCCGTCGGAAGAGCATGATAGGCTTGTGCTTTGATGAATTAGTATTCATCAATGTCTGTGTAATTGCTAGGCCTTGTCCGTGTCTAGTGGTCTAGGAAGAGAGTAGTTAATGTGAGGGAGATTAATTGAAAACACTTAGGTGGTTAGTTAATCATCCTAATAAAACACATACTTGACTAGTAAAAGATTAAACAACATGTCTCTCTTGGATAGGCACCAGTCTATATCGCGACGTGTGTGCTACCTCTGAAGGTGGAAGAACCCGTAGGTCAAAAGAACCACAAGTTCGGGGGACTCTGCTGAGGTGTGCGTACTATCGGAGCCTACCTAGTCTAGCCTCCGTTGATATTGGTGTGATCCACTAATATGTTGCAATCGATATCTCCTGGTGGATATACAAAGCGTAGTAGTGCCTTGAGTGCGGTTGTAACATAGATAAGTTAAGTAGAAACGTTTAGTCAATTCATGTTGATGGACATGGAATGAACCCTAGATTGAGTCGGTCACACAAAGATAAACAACTAAATGATTAAATATATTTTCTTTATAAATCTTAATTGTTGTCGTAGCTTCTCACTTTTACTAAGTACTTTGTACTTACCTCCTTTGCATTTTCTTTTGTATGCATTGTGGGGTGAGAAGACGAAACAAGTTGATCAAGTGTAGACAGCGGCTTTTGAAGACTTAAAGTCTTGTGAAGCTTCTAGATTATTTTCTTTGTAAAGGTTGTATTAGACTGGTTGTATTTCTTCTCTTAGTTTTGATGTACTTCTACTTTTAAGGCATCGTATTGTATAAGTCTTTGGGTTTTTCATCGTTTTAATCTTAACTATCTATCTTTAGTATGGTTAATTTCTATTCATAGTAGCTTTTACGTTTTTACCCGAGTCTTTTTAGCTTCCGTTTGCTTTTATTTGATACGACGACGTAGAGGCTTGCGTATAATATTAGACTTATTTAATGCTATACGCGCCGAACGTTTCTCTTCCGGATAAGGGCTCGGTATCCGGGAGCGGGGCGTTACAGTTGGTATCAGAGAGAAGTGTCCTTTCAATCCTAGGCTTTTTTTCCTCTAAGATAAGAATCCTTTAGACCTTCTAGAACTTGAGCTTGGTGGTAATCCTCGTAAGACTAAGAATCCTTAAACCGTGGTCTAGTTATCAGGACCTAGTGAAGAGTCGTCTTAGACGGAGGTTAAGTTGAGTTCTCAGTTCACACCTTTCATGTGATCACCTCAGGTTTTGTCCCTTCTAGTATCCTTAGTAGGAACTCTTTCTTCTTTTGAAGTTCCAAACCGTAGCTTGTCACATAGGGTTAAGTGAAACCCCTTAAGTAAAGCTTTGGGATCGGAGTCTTATGCCTACACTTTAAAGTCGAGGTCCTCTTGGTTGATTTCCTTTTCCTTACTTTCCCTATTGAAATCTCTTCACCTTCTCTACACATGAATATCAAAGTTTACTTTTATCTTGGCTTAACTTTGTAGATAATGATATTTGATTCAGCTCTACAAATCCTCCACTTTCTCTTTTCACTGTCACTTGGTTGAGTTCATCAACATTCTTTGACCTTTGCTTTGCTTGAGATGGTTCTACACGAACTCCATGTGTAACTCTATTATTTCCAAGTACTCCTCAGTCGTTTCAACTCATAGTGTTAAAGGTCTCTTACTTTGGCACATACTTTTCATCATCCTCGTGTTTGGATTTACCCAACATGAGTGAACGCTTTTGTTTCCGTGTTTTCCCTTTAACATAGGATTGTCTCTCCATACTCCAAAAATTCTGCAAATTTTCAGCAAAGTAGATTACTGTCTCATCTACAATTTCTCTTTTTACATCAGCTCGATAATCATTACAGATTGTTCAGAAAATTCATATTTATACCGGACACTCTGTCCAGAAAATCTGCAGCAGCACCTTCACTTCTTTTTCTGTTTTGAACAAGTTAAACATCTTCAAATGACCTGTATTTTTGATATGTTTCAGACAACATTTTTATCTACAGCTTTTATTTTGGAATTAAGTTCAGATTCTTTTTCGATTGATCTCGATTTGCATTTCAACACAGTGTTTATTAATCTGGAAATTCTGTCAGCTTGTGCAATCGTCAGAAATAACTGTTTTTGACCAACTTAGTTTCATTCAAAAATTCTAATATTTTTATATTACCTGGAAAAATCCAGTATCTAAATCTTTTCTCTTTGGATCGTGCTCAAATCCCTCTTAGAGTTTGGGCTAAGAGGGTAGTAAGTTATGATTGTCATGTTTTAGGAGTTTCTCGAAGTTTGACCTCCTTATGAGATAAACCTTTTAGTAGGAGTTTGTAAAGCTAACGTTATAGTTTCTTTTGCAGTGTTAAACAAGAACCAAGATGCTATCCTCCAGCATGCCATGTTTGATGTTAAGACCCTTTTCGTGCCCTTTTGTTGTTATACCTTTCTGGTAATTTGTTTCTCATGTAATCCCTCATTTGAGATCTTTAAACTCAACAAATCCTCTCTGCAGTGTTGCACTCCCATAATTCATTTCAAATTCCAATTTGACTAAGCCTTCTGATGTCAGAACATTCTTTTTTTACTTGTGTTATTCTCAACTCCCCTCCTAAGGGTAGTGTCGATATTGTAACTATTTCACCTAATGCTGCCTGTTCCTTTAAGGTATGCATATCTTCTTTTGCTGGTCAATTTTTAAGCCTACAATGACATTCCTTTTCAGTTACCTATCTTTAACCTTCTAGCAATTTATGCTAAACTAGTTTCAAGCAGAAGGCAGAATTTTTCAAGATGCCATACGAACCCAACTAGCCAACCGACTTTTGAGTTCCTAAACTTTTGATCTCCATTTCAGATGATTGAACCTTGTACCCTTCAGTTTTAAATCTCTTTCGGGCCATTTAGTGCCGTGAACCGCCATATACATCATTTTGACTTTCCACTTTTTGTTTTGTCTCTTCTACTACAATTTTGTTACACCGGTTGAAAGTCTATTTTATTTTAACCTTTTCAATTCCCACACGAGGAATAACCTTGAGCATTTATTCTTTGGTAGTGTACTATTCTTCTCGAGTAGTGCAACCTTGGACCTTTGATTTGGATCGTCAATGATCATTTAAACTTCTTCTGAAGGTTTGAATTAATTCTTTCAAATCAAACCTCAATCGACAATTTTTAAGTATCGTTTCCTCTTCATTCAAAATCTTGTTTGATGCTTATTTATTCAAACTTTTGATATTCCCTTACAATTTCCTGGGAAAAATTTCTAATTTCCCTTAAATCTCGTAATTACCTCTGTTTGACTATTGTAAACTCGGGCACTTCCTGACAAGTGTTTAATTTCATTCTGAGACCTTTTGATGTGCTCGTTTTCCCTCCATAGCTACTTCATGATGAGATTCTTGCTCTCTTTTGATTTCTATCTTTCTAGTCCTTCTGGTGCTCGACCCTGCACCTTTACTTTGATTTTCTATTGTGTGATGTTCCCTCTACGGAACTCATGCGAATTGAATATTTTTCCTAGTTCGCCAACATCCATTTTTGTTTTATCGTTAACCAAGTTTTTAACAATCAAGGTCACTTTCTTAATGTTCTCAAGCTCGGTGTTCTCTTTTCATACATTGAGAATATCTTCAAGTCCATCTGGTGATGTTCTAGCGTCTCCACTTTCTAAAGGTTTATATGAAAGCCTATTACCATTTTTCCAAGTTGCCTCTGAAGTCCTTGTAGACCACCGTATCTTGCAGAATTCCACTCTCTCAAAAGAATTCCATCTGCAAGGTGTTCTTTTGTTGTCCTTCTGGTGGCCGTCTTTTGTATTATGATGCAGTGCCTCTTTCTCCATTCCAGAACCAACTTCAACTTTCCTCAACGCGGATTTTTCTTGTTTTGCTTGTAACCTAAGCAACCTTTCTTATTTCAAGTGCATTGTACCCTTCCTTGGCTTACCTAGTTGACATACCACCCTGGTACTCAACTTGTTACTTTTCAACTTCTTTTATTTTCCAAGTTACCCTAATTGGCACGAGGATTGGATCAGACCGTCAGAGAAAAGGGATGGTAGATGCATGTTCTCCATCCCTAAGGAGTCTCAGAAGTCTTTCAGCCGGGATCCTTGCAGTTCTTCAGCAAGCTTGTGGTGCCATGATGGAAGTTGGGATCGAAAGAAGTCAAGTGTGCCAGAAGCGCAGTTTTGGCTGGGAAGATTCAACTTTCCGGGTATAGGCCAGCAGGAGCAATCAAAGAGCGGTAAACCGATGTTTGCAAGATTCGAGGCAGTCGATGAGTTCGTAAAAGAAGCAAGACAAAGATCCAGTTGTTTCCGGTTACAAGTGAGTGGCTGGAGCCCAACCAGCCATTGGTCACGAGTTAGATGAAGATGGCAACAGTTGGCGTTGGAATCAGCTTTGGGTTCTGAATACGGAAGATCGGGAAGGACAATGAAGAATGATAACCTCGAGATGACAATTGCGGTTCCTCCTCTCGGAGCGACCAAGAAGTACAAGAATTGGAGCGAAGATCTGGCGATCTTTTCGGGAAGATAGAGGTAGAAGAACATTAGTTTACGGGATGAAGTGGGCGACAAATGAATCACGAGACCAGAGTTGATACAGCAAGCCAACAGAATGATTGAAGTAGATAGTCGCCACCTCGAGATAGCTCAAGACAGGTGGAAGGGTTGGAAGAAGGAAGAAGAAGAAGACTGTACGAGTTAGGAGACAAAACGCTTCGCAAAGTCCAGAGTTCAAGTACCTCTCGGTTACATTCGAGTTTCGAGGACGAAACTCCTCTTAAGGGGGAAGGAATGTAACATCCCGACTTTTCAGAAAGGGTAAAATAGTAATTGGTCATACCCACGACGACCTAATTATTATTTATCCTATTTATTTAATTAAAAAGGATTTAATTAAAAGGATTTGGTTATTTAATTAATGGGTTTAATTAAATGGCTATAAAAAGAAATAGTCCCAATTATTTCTCATAACTTACACACGCATATTCTGGAAAAAAAAAGAGATGAATGGCGGCATAGAAGAAGCAACGCAGAGTTGCCAGGAAAAAGACAGAACGTAAATTTCAACCGTGTGATCAATCCGTTCATCTGATCAAGGTGCCGCAGGAGAGAAAAGTGATCAGCACGATGAGACGCAAATTTTGAAAATAGCATCTCTCGATTTCGTAAGTTTTCAGTTTAGACCTAGTTTTTGTATTCGTAGAGTTCGATTCTTGGAAAATTCGTATCTTTTAATCCGTAGCTCTGTTTCGCAGCCATGAGTAGTCGAAACGATCGTCTTGGAGCGTAGATTAATCTAAAATTTGTTTGACAGCAGTTAATCCAGGTAATCTGCAGTTTATTGCACTTTTTCAGTTTCGTTTTTCTGCAAAGAAATAGGATTTTAGGGTTTCTTGTTGATCACATAGGTTTTGGGGTTGAGGATCAATAGTTGTTGCAGTTGCTTGGTGTTTTGCAGTCGGTTTTGCAAGAAAATAAGGTAAGAGGCTCTTCCTATGATTTCAATTATCGTTTATAAGGTTTAGATTAAGATTTAAGATGTTTAGATGCAAGAAAGATGTGTCTTTTCGTTGATCAAAGGATCATAGATGTTTTGGAATGTTCAGCTATGTTTATCTATGTTTTACTGTGCTTAATTTGATGTTAATTAGGTTAGAAACGAATGGGAATTCGTGTCTTGATGATTTTAGCGTTTTGGGAAAAACCCAGGCGGACGGGCGTCTGCAATAGGTGGACAGGCGTCTGAAATAGGCAGACGGGCGTCTGAGGTGAGATTTTTTATTCAGGATGAAGCTGTTTTAGACGGACGGGCGTTTGAGGTTTAGTGGACGGGCGTCCGACTACGGACGGGCGTCTATAGGGTTCAAACGGGCGTCTGGCCTGTTTTGCCATGGCTGTACGGTTTTATCATTCTAGTTTTGTTTAGGGTTTCATAATCATGTTATAACTATTTTAAGCCTTAATTTATGATATGGTAATATTGGATAACATAAGCAAGCCTGAATTGAGCTTCTGATTCGTTCAGTTAAAACACCGAATGTACTCTTAAAGGGAGTTGAAGTTCGGTTGTACTATGTGTAATTGCTAGGCCTTGTGCGTGTCTAGTGGTCTAGGAAGAGAGTAGTTATTGTGAGAGAGATTAATTGAAAACACTTAGGTGGTTAGTTAATCATCCTAATAAAACACATACTTGACTAGTAAAAGATTAAACAACATGTCTCTCTTGGATAGGCACCAGTCTATATCGCGATGTGTGTGCTACCTCTGAAGGTGGAAGAACCCGTAGGTCAAAAGAACCACAAGTTCGGGGGACTCTGCTGAGGTGTGCGTACTATCGGAGCCTACCTAGTCTAGCCTCCGTGGATATGGGTGTGATCCACTAATATGTTGCAATCGATATCTCCTGGTGGATATAAATCAGGCGTAGTGCCCTTGAGTGCGGTTGTAACATAGATAAGTTAAGTAGAAACATTTAGTCAATTCATGTTGATGGACATGGAATGAACCCTAGATTGAGTCGGTCACACAAAGATAAACAACTAAACGATTAAATATCTTTTCTTTATAAATCTTAATTGTTGTCGTAGCTTCTCACTTTTACTAAGTACTTTGTACTTACCTCCTTTGCATTTTCTTTTGTATGCATTGTGGGGTGAGAAGACGAACAGTTGATCAAGTTTAGGCGATGACTTTTGAAGACTTAAAGTCTTGTGAAGCTTCTAGATTATTTTCTTTGTATAGGTTGTATTAGACTGGTTGTATTTCTTCTCTTAGTTTTGATGTACTTCTACTTTTAAGGCATCGTATTGTATAAGTCTTTGGGTTTTTCATCGTTGTAATCTTAACTATCTTTCTTTAGTATGGTTAATTTCTATTCATAGTAGCTTTTACGTTTTTACCCGAGTCTTTTTAGCTTCCGTTTGCTTTTATTTGATACGACGACGTAGAGGCTTGCATATAATATTAGACTTATTTAATGCTATACGCGCCGAACGTTTCTTTTCCGGATAAGGGCTCGGTATCCGGGAGCGGGGCGCTACAGTTGTAGAACATACCTCTTGGATCTCAAAATCCAAGTAGAAGAGCCGCAATAGAAATAACAAACGAAGATGTGAAGAGCACCACGATCTTCCGTATGTGTGATCCAAGCAACTCCCGGTGGAAGGAAATTCTCGACTCGAACCCTTCCGATATGCTACCCGGAAAAACCTCCAAGATTTTTCCCTCACCCCTTGGCCGAAAATTATCTCTCTCTATTGCACGAGTGAGTCGAATTTTTATGTGTGTCTAAGGCTTGGGAGAACTCTCTTTATTTAGGAGAGTAAAACTTAACCTCCAAGGATTTTTATTTTGCAAATAAATAATCCAATAAATAAAAGATAATTCCATAATATTTTAGAACAAATCTAGAATAATATTTATCTTTATTTCTTACCATAAATATTTATCAAATAAATATTTTGTGCACATGTCTTAAAACAATTTCTTGTTTCCTAAAACATGTGTAGGGGCCGAAATTCATCTTGTGACCTAGTCACAATGATTTTCGACTATAACACACTTTTGGGCCAAGATTATGAAAAATGTCTTTTCCACATATTTAATTATTTAGCCCATCTAATTTAATACTCCACTAAACAACTAATTCACATATCGTTTTAATAAAGTCCAACATGAAGTAAATTAATATTATTAGGATTCGACGTCCGAGAATACTTTCTTAATTTTGGAGGCACGTCGGGGACCATGGACTAATAATCAGCGGCTCCGATAAATCAAATAAATAATTATCTTACGAACAGAATAATTATATTCGATAAATTAATCACAGGAATATGCCACCATAATCCCGTGACTGCACTCCTCCGATTATGAGATTATATTTATCTCCTCTCGAGAATAATAATAAGCGTCCATTGATATAATCATTACATATGGATTAATCCTCCACAGACTGTTCATTCTAAATCGGGAAGTTACCGTTAAACCTTTTTAGAATCTCTTATACTTATTTACCATTAACCCCCTATTGATCAATTAATTCATACAACTCACTGGTAGCTAATCAGTGTTACATGAACTCGCGCGATCGATCAGTTTCTAGGATTAATAAATAAGGGAACTGTCTATCTACTTCAATAAAAGGAAGGAATGGATTCCGTATCTGTGATAACACAGACTACTCACTCAATCCAGTACAATGCCAAGATGGGGTAATTCAGACCACAGACTCAGTGTAATCCTTAACCGTCAAGTCAAACTTCATAATGATTCAAGCAGTTGACTGTGATCACCTCAGGATTAAGATATATCCATAAATATGATCATCGATTGATTCGATAAGACTTCGATTACGGAATTATATCGTGAACTCTAATCAAAGCGGTCCAAACCCTATATGATATATCTATCATATATAAATGCCCCACTAGGTTCTCTTAACCGAAAGTCGGATAAGACAATCACACTATTATTGTGTTGCAGGCGCACTAATAGCACGTTAAAGGAGAGACCCAATACTCTCGATTAAATTCACTACGGGCTAATTGTATTTTAAGTACATCTTCACTAACTCAATCATCCCGTGTATATCCAATACATTGAGTTAAGTGATTACATAAACGATATACTTTAGGGTTTTCTGCAGTGTAAATATTATTGTCACATCGGTGAATATAAGAATAATAAATATGAATAATAATATCATCTCATTTATTAAATAATACAATTACAAAATTGTCTTTCGGGCATCACACCTAACACTTTGCTCTTCTCAGTTACTTCAACAACTTTTGCTTCTCCAATGCATCCAGCTTTCTCTTTTTCTCTTTCAAGATCTTCCAATGCTTCTTCTGTGGTGACTTTCTTGGATGATCTTTTTCTTTTCTTTTTAGGTTCATCTTCAGAACCTTTAGCTTACCTTTTTCCAGATTTTTCCATCAACAACTGCAGTTGATCTTCTCTCTGCAATTCCAAAATGATCAATGATCCTTTGTGCCATTAACGCAAGTGTCTTCTTATGATAGAATCTCCCTATCTTTACGTCAGTTTTCTTCTTAGGTACATCAGATGATTGTGCTGCTATTTGGTCCAGAATATATCTCTACCAATTAAAGTTCTCTTCGAACCATATCACATACAACAAATCTAACATGGTGCAGATATATTGCGAAAATTGCATGCATTCCCAATTACACAATTTGTAAGCATCTTAGTCAGATAATTAAACTCAGGTTTGAGGAAACCTGTTGATCCTGACAATGAGACATTCAAATCTCCTTTAATTGCAATGTCCTTCCACTACTTCTCTCTTTGCTATTTGGATAATTTGATAGCAGGCAAGTATGTAGACTTCTCAAAACCGAAGATATCTGCAATAAGGTTCTTAGTGACCTTAATTTCCTTTTCATTGACAATGGTTATGTAGACCTTTTATTCTTCTAAGGCTGTCCTTCCAAACTCACAGAAATCTCCAATGCTTTCCAGACAAACATTCTCTAGAGTAATATTGAATGCTTCTTCAAGACCTTTGATTTTTTTGATTTTGTTTACGATTTGCTTAACAAGGTCTAAATTACCTTGCTTCTCAAGATATTGATCAGGTGAAATGATCAAACCGGATTCAACTCTGGTGAAAGTCATAATTTCTGATTATTGGAGTGAATATTGAAAAATTTGGAGATAGAAATAATTTTTCATACTAAGGATTGAGCAAAAACTGAGTGTAAAGAATTGATAAGGATAATATAAGAGTATTTATAGGTGGTAGATTGAAATTTTGAGTGGGTTTAAAACGTCTTGTCATAAATCACATCAGGAGTTGAGATGCAAAAAAGGTGGTGATTGGAGAAGATGGACGGTTGAGATCTGTGTAGGGTATGACTTTTCTACCAAGTGTAGCCTGTATCATTATATACAATTGATGCGCTGTATCTCCAGCTGTAAGGGTTCATCTTTGATCTTATCATCATCTTGATAAGTCTTTAGTTGACTGTATTTCGGTTTTGTTTTCTTGATCTGTCATTGACATCTCAGTTTTGAGGATGCCAGCATTCCATTTTTATTTGGCAGTCAGTTTTCATCAGCAAAACAAATTAATAGCTTTTTGGTAGCCATATCTGTTTGGATCCTTTCTGATTAGCTTTTAGGTTAATTCTTAGGATGCCTTATGTTTCTTAGAATTAATCTGCTTTTTGAGATCTTTCAATTTTCTCCAAACTGATTTCATTTTTCTCACATATCTTTCATGACCTTTTGACTTGGTAAAGTCAGTTTCACAAAATTTTGTTGTTTCGACTCGATCGTCTTTTTCTTGAAATTTTGTGGGACTGAGTGATCATGGGTCCATTCCAGTCTTCATCAGTAGGAAAGAGTCCCCCTTTCCCCCCGAATCTATTATTCCATGAATGAGTGTCATTCTCAGCTGAATATGACTTTAATGTTCTATTGACTGATATCTGATCAGTTCTCCTTTTTCAGCCTTCTGAGTTTTTTTTGTAGAATCTGTCAGTTTGCGAGTTGTCACCAACTGATTTTAAAGTTATGTCAGTTTTTGATCGAGGTTGTGCTAAGTTTTTGTCAGTTCTAACAATTTTATTAGTTTTCTGAGTTTCTGACTTTTGTGCAGCCAGAAACTTAGGTGCAATTGAACTAGGTCTGAACTTAGAATTCTGTTGATTGTCAAACCCTAAACCAGTTCTGTTTTCAAATGGGTTTCTTGGTTTGAGCTGAACATTAGGAATTGGATCAACTGATGATTCAGTGATATTTATTACTTCTGTTATCTCATCAGTTAAGCAATTTTCCTGAGTTCCATTTTTATCCTTGATAAAATTAATCTCAACATTTAATCTTAGAACTTCAACTTTCAACAATTCTTTTTTCTTTTTGACATTCTCATAATTCTTTTGAATTTCCTATAATTCATTTATGAGTATGTCCAAAGTTTCATTGAAATCTGCATTTCTACAATTGTGCACAACAGTGTGACAATTGGATGTAGAAGTATTTACCTCATGTTGTTTGATCGATAAGTTCTCAATTTCTGCTTCTTCATCTTGCACTATCTTTTTTCCTTTACTTGATAGGGCATTGTCCTTTGCTGGTTCAACTCTGAAAAGAATGATTTCTTCATCACTTTCGATATAATCTTGTGCTGCAAGACTTAATGGTAAAATCTTAGAGTTCTCATTGTTAATGGTGTCCATTGAATTTTCAATGAGCGTCTCGATAATCTTTATTGGGTGTCAGCAACAAGAGCCTGCAATTTGCTTTTGTATTCATCAAATCATAAAAATGAGTATTTAATTAAACTTTGAAGTGATGCTGTGTATCCATGATGTAGTTTTGAAAACATTGAAAATTAATGGAAATTGCTGATGGCCAGTTACTTTAAGCTAAAGACTCAAAGCACTAACAACATTGGATCACATCTTAAAGGAAGAACTACACTGATACCAATTGTTAGTATCGGAATAACTGATGACTAGTCACTTCGAGCAAACAAACTAATATTGAGATTCAACTATGGATTTCTTCAGAATAGAAGCACAGCTCCGATACCAATTGTTGGTCCCGTGAAAAGGCCGACACAAGTTTTGAGGGGAAGGGGGTGAATAAACTTGTCCCCAAAAACTGAATCTTTAACCAGATTATGGTCAGCTTTAAACTTGTGTGGAGTTAAGCTAACTTAGCTGAGTATAAGTCAAAACTGACTTATGCTTAACAGAGTTAACCTACAGCGGATTATTAAAGCCTTTTTTATAAAATATGAGTTTATCAGTTTGTCTAGATTGAATGCAATAATGTGCTGATTAAGTTTCTTATGTTTACTGAGTGTTTGATCTGATGTAATATAAACGATTATGCAATAAGTAAATGCGTAAGGTAAGTAAGTAAATTCAATAAGTAAATGCAATAAGACAGAATTTATAGAGGTTTCAGGTGGTGTAATCCTATTAATCCTCTCTTCCCCTGTGATGCGGAGGAAAATTCCACTAGAATTCTTTGAGGTAGCGCGGTTACAAAAAGTCCTAAACTGATAGTCCTTGGCGAATCCTTAACTTCACTATTTAAGCAACTATAGAACATGTAGAATTGCTGCTCTGCAACTGCTTGCACCACTGGTCCTTGAAGGGTTGTATTGCCTCTTCACCCGCTCACCCCAAACACAGTCTTCCTGACTGAAGCTCAACTGTCCTTCACTCCTTCTAGGTCTTTCACAGCCTAAAACCTTTGATAAATTCAAAGTTGAGACATGAATCAATAACTATGATTCAACTTGTGATTTGACTGCTTGATCTTGTTGCTTCATTTAACGTTAGAGAAGACTTTGAAGATTTCTGATCTTTCAACAAAGCATACATCAGGAGTGCTTATTAATACACTTTCCCCTTTACTTGAATATTTCTCAATAGATTTATTTGACCTCCACACTTCTTCTTGTGTTAGTAGTGACCTATTTATAGGGTTTTTCCAACGTTCATCTTATTTGAATTTGAATTCTTGTAGCCGTTGGTGGTCCTACTTATTATGTTGAATGTCAGTGTCCTTTCTAACAATTCAGTGTATCCAATAAAATTGTTTCCTTTATAACTGTTAGATCTTTCTTCATTATAGCTTCAGCTTGAATCTGATTTTCTGTGGACTAGTCAGTTTTTAGCTTTAAGAGCATTAACTGAGTTTTTACACTTCTTCAAAAACTCAGTAATCTATTCTTCATCTGATTATAATTGACTTAATCAGAGTACATCATAACTTAGACAAATCATCTAAGATAACATTGACCTTATGTGTTAGGTCTACATAGAAGATCTATAGATTCAGTTCAGGTCTTCACAATATTGCCTGAATTCTAACTTTATAGTCTATGTTTTGGTCTTCATAAAATGATTTTGAACCCTCAGTTCTTCATTCTTCAATAACTGAGTCAGTGTCCTTCTGTTCTTCAGCTTCAAGATAAGTCAACCAAGTCTGTGTCCCTTCACAAACATACCTTCTTCAGCTTCTGTTGGGGTGCTCTGAGTCAGTTTCTCAATCTTCATTTGTGAACTCAGTTTTCATAGTCTCGGAAAGTCAGTTACTCGTTTTATTAGTTCTAATCCTAGAACTATTATAGTGCTTGTCAGATTTACTTATACAAATATAGACTCTATTAAATCTTATACATTAATATCAAAACATCTTTTTGCTTTACAGTATAACAACTAGTTATGACACTTCATCAATGGGGTTAAAAGCAATAATTGAATAACTGATGAATCATCATCCAAACATAAATTTTATTTCCAACACATTCCCATCTTTATGTACCTAGGTTCCAAGGTACGGGAGCAATATGAAGCGGACAAAAAGAGAGTGGAACTTGGAAAGGAAGTAGCCAAAGCTGAGAAAAAAAGAGAAGCCAAAGAAAGTCTAAAGGAGTACGAGAACTACCATCCATGTGAGTTTCCTATTGAATTGATTGAAATATCCTCTACTAATTCCGATCCTGTAGAGGATCATGATACTATGTTCCCTGAGTCAAAGGATTACCCTGACTTAGACACTATAGTCAAGTTTGGAGACCCTGGTACCTTTAGGCTCATTGTCTCAATAAATGGAATATCTTTAGGAATAGGGATGTGTGACTCAGGCTATAGTTGTAATATGCTTCATCTCTCACTCTGTAAACATGCAAAATTCAAGGTCGAGATAGATGAGGTGCGCATTGATAACACCCTAAATGGTACCAATAATTATACCTATATTCACCCCGAATTCCGCTCAAGAGAGGATAAATAGGCTCGTTATTATGTGGAATATATGTTAATTACTATGTGAGTGTTTCTAGGATTTTGATTCTACATCTATGTTATTTTCCTGAGGATTTGGTACTGTTTTGTCTCGTTTTGCATGTTTTATAGGATGTACCGAATATGGAGCATTCGAGAGTGGATTTGGACTGAAAGAAGTACATTGGGCCAAGTGATTGAAATCCAAGAAGAAGCCTACTGAAGAAAAATGAGAAAAGTAGGCCCGGTAAACCGGCGACTTGTTTGACACGAAATCGATTTTGCTGCCTCTACTAGGTCGGTTAGGGTTTTAGAGAGTCTTAAGTCGGTCATTGTATCTATATAAGGCCGCGTATACTTAGTATCTCATATATTATTACCAATTCTTAAATTACATTATCCAATTTTGATGAAATAAAGTTATTCAAGCTTTTGGAGAGTTAATTCTGGTTTCCTCTCTTCTTCCATCATCTCTAGCATCAGTAGATCGAGCTAGATCTCCATTGTTGAAGGTATGAAGCTTTGAACGTTCCTATTTGTCTTTAATATGGTAGATCTGTTCGTATTTATGTGTTTTAGTTAATCTGCATGTTTAAAGACCCCATAATTTACTTACTTTAATCGTAATAGAGCAATGTAGAACCAGGGATAGGTAAAGAAAACCCCGGTAAACCGGCGGTCTATACCGGTTTACCGAGGCATTAGTTTGAAAACCTAAAACTGGGATTCACTACAGCTACGTTGATCGACCGGTTTAATTAACAGTAGGTTAGATCTAGCCAATCTGCTTATTGTAATCGTAAATTGGCATGAAATACGAATAGTGACGTGCTAAGTTTGGGCATAGTCTTGAATGGACCATGGTAACGTACTGATCAATGTCGACAGCTGTCTATGCGGGATAGCGGTATGAGTTAGCGCTCGATATCGGCAATTCTAGATCTTTATGCGTATGGGCTATTACGGACCAATTAAGGAGGGTAGCTTGCTACCATTGTCGGAGTAGATGGGAGTAGGAATTGCACCTGTAGCTGATAATGATAATTAAAATGAAAGCTCGCGAGTAATTTAAGGAAATTATGTGGGGAAGTAAATGTACCGATTAACTAATCCAAGTTAGTAGATCGGTGAGGGGAGGGGGAGGAATACAAAGTTTGGTCAATGACCACCTCTTTGTTGCTTCTTAAATCGTTTATACTTATAATTGAATTGTCTCTGTGGGATCGACCTTGACTCACATTTACTATACTATGATGTACCTAGTACTCTTGCTAGTAATATCGACGTTAGTGACTTACACACGATCAAGATTTTTGGCGCCGTTGCAGGGGACAATGGCCAATTTTAAATATAAATGTATTAATTCTGATTACGAAGTCAATTTTATTCTATTTTATTTTATTTTGAGTCATGATTAGTTATGTATCAACCCTGCACTTGTTAAACTGCCAGAAAAAGAAATTTTAGGGCTGGTTTACCGTGGCTAACCCCCGGGTTATAGAGGCTTTAAAAATAAATTTCTGTACAGCCTTTGTTATTCTGTGTTATTCCCTGTTGATTTTAGTTAGTAGGTACGCAACAGTTGGGATCACACCCAGCTGAAGCGGAAGTTGCTAACCTTTTTCCTTGTTTTACTTTGTCTTTTCATAGGAAGATCAAAACAATTCAGAAATTCGATGAAACCAGAGTTGAAAAAAAGCCAACAAGTCAAGCAATATGCCTAGAACAATATTGAACGTTACACATATTTCCATGTGCCTTGGATCTAAAGCAAGAGAGCATTATGAAGCTATAAAAAATGATTGGAAAAAAAGAAAGAAGCCCCCAAGAAAGGGCCTGAAGAGAACCTTAAGGAGTATAGCACGTATCATCCAGTTGAGTTTCCTTGCAAGTTAATTAATATATCGCCTTCGGATTATGATTCTGATGATCCTGAATAGGATCGTGGCACGATGTTTTCTGAGCCTGAGGATTACCCAGACTCAGACACCGGGGTGAAGTTAGGAGACCCTGGCATTTTCCGACTCCCGATTTCTGTTAATGGTATATCAGCAGGATTAGGTCTCTGCGACTCTGGCTTGAGTTGCAACATTCTACCTTTTTCCCTCTGTAAAAAGATCAAGCTTCCGGTCATAATGAATCAAACCAATACCATGACTTTCTTTGATAGAACTAGAGATATGCCTGCTGGTCTGCTTAGGAAGTGCACGATTAAGGCAGGAGGGTTCAATTATCCAATTGATTTTACGGTGATAGACGTACCATAGGACCCAAGTTCCCCAGTTTTGTTAGGGAGACCTTTCTTAGCGACAAGTAGGGCTGTCATGGATTTTGATAATGGGGAGATTACTTTGAGATTGAATAATAATGTTGTATCTTTTAAGCTCTTAGAAACCTTAGAGAATAGGCCGGAAAGTTGTAAGATGACGTATGCTTCAGGAAAGGTGGAAATTATGGAGATCAAGGGGCATAAGCATAGAAAGGTTGTAGTAGATACCGTTGAGCAAGAATTCATGAGACTAATGGTGAAAGAGAGAGAGAGAAGAGAAGGACCACGACAAGATGCTCACAGAAGCTAGTCCTTCCGTGTTGTGTTGTGAACAAGTTGAGCTTAAAGAGGAAAATATGGAGTCCTTAGGTCTAAAGTCTAAATCTCGATGTAGAGGCAGACCTAGTACGCAAGCAAAGAGGGAAAGGCATGCTAGGAAGAGAGCTAAAAAATGTTATATAAAGGTACAAACCTCTGTAGCGAATGTTTGGCAAGTTAAAGCTCCAACCCCTGAATGATCGGAAATCTGAAGAAAGTCGAGCTGGCGACTATAAACTCTGAAGTATTTTCTTTAAACCCTTAGGTTGATTAGGAATGAATAAAAGTAGCCAGATGAAGGGGACGATATTTTCATCCTACCGCACCCTTAGGCTTGAAACCGAATGGTTGTGGAAAGGTTTTTTTCACTCGTTGCGGATTCTAGTGAAGTAGGTTAGGTTGGAGTCGGAAATAGCAATTGAATGAGTATAAGGCTAGTCAATTTGAGGATAGAATTGAGCAGAGAGGTTGAGCAAAGAGTGCAGAGAAGGAAGACAAAGAAATCTAGGAACAAAAGAACCCCCGGTATCTCGAGGGTAACCTCCGGGTTACCGAGCATGGATTTTTGGATTTCTGAACATTAGTTTGAAAAGCTGAATTTATAGAACCACGTGGAGGACACATGTTGCACCAGGCATTACTAGTCCACAAAAACCGTCTCGTTTTCCCCTCTTTTCAAATTTGTCATCCTTTCCCACACTCTACCATAACTCCACCTCAATCCCATCAATCACTGTTAACGGTGAATTTGATGGTTTTTATCGCTTTATTCCGTAACAATATTCTTCGTATTTTATTACTTTTTATAGAAAAGTAGGAGTTTAATTGAAATATTGAGATAATGAAGTTCGAAATGTTTAAAAGTGCAAAATCGAGTTGTGTATGTGTTTTTTATGTGTTTATGTACGATTTTACACTTTGCTATTGGCATGAAGACACATTGAAGGCTGAACCGGCATCTGAGTCCCGTCCAGTGGACGGGCATTTGAAGGACCAGACGAGCGTCCAGGAGAGGAAACTTGATTTAGAGTTTTGAAAATTCCAGTGGACGAGCGTCCATTTTTGCATAGGACGGACGTCCAAGAAGACTCGGCCCGACTCGATGAATTTTGAGAAGACTGGACGGGCGTCCAATCACCGACTTAACCCTAGCCGCCTCAAAGTCTTATAAATACCAGCGCATATCAAACCCTAAGGAGGATCATATCATTCATTCAAAAATTCCTAGCAGCCGCATATTCCACAAAGCGCAAACACAGAGATGAATTCTTCCATCTCAACAATCATGATCACCAATATGATTGTTGGCTAAGCATCTTGCGGTGGGACAACGGAGGAAACCAACCAACAACCACACCAACTAGAAGATTTTAAGCTATATCTTTAGTGAGTTAAATTTACTGTTTTTCATCAATTGAATTTCGTAATAATTGTTTATGTTTTATTGAATCGAGAGATCGATGAAACTACCGTTCTAATTGAATTTATATGAGAATATTATTCAAGTTGAGATTTCTTTCAATTGATGCAATTAATTGTGATTCAAGAGATTGTTTATGATTAATTGAGTAGAGTATTGGAGAAAATTGTTAGGAAAATATCATCGCAACGGAAGCGATTTATGGATCTAGATCTATGTGTATACGTAATAAAACATCAAATCTACATCTACAAGTGAGTTTGTAGATCATACCTCTTGAATCTCTAAATTCAAGTTGAAGAACCGCAAAGGATGATTTGTTGGGAGTAGATGTGATGAGCACCTGACCTTCCGTCACGTGTGATCCAAGCAATTCCCGGTGGAAGGAATCCTCGGCTCGAACCCTCCGATATGCTACCGGAAAAATCACCAAAGATTTATCCTTGCTATGGCGAAATTTCCTCTTGCTTTTTCTAAGTGAGAGTCGAAATTATATGTGTTGTGTTGAGGCTTGGGAGAACTCTCTTTAAATAGAAGAGTAAAACTTAGCCTCCAAGGATTTTATTATTCCAATAAATAAATCCATAAATAAAAGATAATCTCATAATATTTTAGAACAAATCTAAAAATAATATTTATCTTTATTTATTACCATAAATATTTATCCAATAAATATTTTATGCACATGTCTTTTTAATACACAAGAAAACTAATTCCTTGTTAAAATAGGACATGTGTGGCGCCACAAAATATATTGACCTAGTCAATATTAATTTTGCCATTACACAATAATTGGGCCAAGACTATGGAAAATGTCTTTTCCACATATTTAATTATTTAGCCCAACTAATTTAATAGTCCACTAAACAATTAATTCACATATCGTTTTAATAAAGTCCAACATGAACTAAATCAATATTATTAGGATTCGACGTCCGAGAATATACATGCTATATTAGGAGGCACGTCGGGGACCATGGACTAATAATCGGCTCGATAAATCAAATAAATAATTATCTGACGAACAGAATAATTATATATTCGATAAATCAATCACAGGAATATGCCACCATAATCCCGTGACTGCACTCCTCCGATTATAAGATTATATTTATCTCCTCACGAGAAAGTAATAAGCGTCCACTGATATAATCATTTCATATGGATTAATCCTCCATAGACTGTTCATTCTAAATCGGGAAGTTACCGTTAACCCTTTTCAGAATATCTTGTCCTTACTTACCGTTAACCCCCTAGTGATCAATAATTCAAATAACTCACTGGTAGCTAATCAGTGTAATATGAATCCCATGGATCGATCAATGTCTAGGATTAACTCATAAGGGAACTGTCTATCTACTTCCATAAATGGAAGGAATGGATTCCGTATCTGTGATAACACAGACTACTCACTCAATCCAGTACAATGCCAAGATGGGGTAATTCAGATCACAGACTCAGTGTAATCCTTAACCGTCAAGTCAAACCTCATAATCGATTCAAGCAAATCATTGTGATCACCTCGAGATTAAGATATATCCATAATATGATCATCTAATGATTCGATAAGACTTCTCAATTACGGAATTATATTGAGAACTCGAGATCAAATCGGTCCAATACTATATGATATATCTATCATATACAAATGCCCCATTAGGTTCCCTTAACCGAAAGTCCGGATAAGGCGATCACACCTATCGTGTTATGGGCGCATTAATAGTACGTTAAAGGGGAGACCCGATACTCTCGATTAACTTTACTACGGACTAATTGTATTTTAAGTACATCTTCACTAACTCAATCCTCCCGTGTATGTCTCATACACTGAGTTAAGTGATTACATAAACGATATACTCAGGGTTTTCTGTAGTGTAAATACTATTGTCATATCGGTGATTATGAGAATAATAAATATGAATAATAACATCATTTCATTTATTAAATAAAACAATTACAAAAATTGTCTTTCGGGCATCACACCTAACAATCTCCCACTTGCACGAAAGCTTGTGATTAATTGTTTTAGAGCACACCCTATTATTTAAAATACAGGCAAACTATCACTCCCACTTGCTCTAAAGCAAATGAGACATGTCTCTAATACCTATAGTCTCCAAGTGTCGACTAAAAGCTTCAATCGACAGCGTCTTGGTGAATGGATCAGCAGGATTATCGGCGGAGGCGATTTTCTTGACGGAAATGTCCCCTCTATCGACAAAATCGTTGATCACCCAAAGTATTTTCTCTCTATATGCTTCGACTTCATCTGTGCTTCGAGGTTCTCTAGAGTTGGCAATGGCCCCATTGTTATCACAATAGAGAGTAATAGGATCTTGAGATTCGGGACAACGCCTAACTACCGATGAACTTTCTTAACTAAATCGCTTCTTTAGGCGCCTCTGAGGCCGCTATGAACTCGGCTTCCATTGTTGAATCGGGTCTTTGGATTGCTTTTGGCTTCTCCATTCTATTGCACCGCCACCAAGCGTAAACTTGAACAGGAGGTAGATTTAGAATCATCTCATACATTGAAAATCGAATCGGTGTACCCCGCTAGCTCCAAACTCCCACTCGAATAGCGAGCATATAATTTCTCGGTTCTCTTCAAATATTTGATGAGATTCTTTCTTTGTTTGTCGGTCGATTGCCCTGGATTTGATTGAAAACGGTGACTAATCCAACGCCGTAACAAATGTCAGTCTCGTACACCTCATAGCATACATAAGACTACCAACAACCGAGGCATATGGCACTCTTCCCATAACCCGGCCTCGGCGAGGGGTTTGAGGCCCACGAGACTTAGATAGGTAAACGCCGTGACGGGTTGGTAGAAAACCCTTCTTTGCGTTCTCCATATCAAGCGTGCAAAGCACCTTATCTATATAAGTCGCTTGGGGATGAGCTAACATCATGTTCTTACGATCCCTTATAATTTGGATCCCTAGAACATAACTCGCTTCTCCCAAATCTTTCATTTGGAATTGCGTGGTCAACCAACTTTTTACGTCGGACATCATCCCCTTATTGTTGCCAATTAGGAGTATGTCATCGACGTACAACACGAGAAATACAACACTATCTTTGATAACCTTCTTGTACACACAAGATTCAGCAAAGTGTTGTTCGAAATCATAAGACTTGATCGTGTGATCGAATCTATGATACCAGAGACGAGATGCTTGCTTCAAACCATAAATGGATCTAAGCAACTTGCACACCATGTGCTCTCGACCTTCTTCAATGAATCCCTCTCGTTGCTGCATATAGATTTCCTCGTCAAGAAAGCCGTTTAAAAACGCTGTCTTAACATCCATTTGCCAGATCTCATAATCAGACATGCAGCAATCGAAAGGAGGATGCGGATGGTTTTCATCATGGCCACAGGTGTGAGAAGGTTTCCTCGTAGGCAATACCCTCTCTTTGTGTGTAACCTTTGGCTACCGGCCGTGCTTTGAAGGTTTCGACCTTCCCATCCACTCCTCTCTTTCGCTTGTAGAGCCATTTACATCCAATGGGCCTTTCACCCTGAGGAAGTTCTACAAGTTTCCAGACTGAGTTAGAGTACATTGACTCCATCTCTTGATTCATAGCGTCAATCCATTTATCCTTATCATGATCCAGCCAAGGCCTTCTTATAGGTCAAAGGATCATCTTCCACCCCATCGAGGCGACTACATTAGCCTCTAAATCCATGCCGTGCATCGAGCCGGTGGCGAAACCACTCGCGATGACGCGTCTGGGTGGAACAGAACGTCGGAAGTGATTGTTGTATCATTCGTGTTGTTTATAGGGACATCGCAGCCACAATAGGTCGATGTTATCGGAGAGTAATTCCTCTAGTACAATTTTACTTGAGGTGCGTGGTCTTTCATATAACTTTCCTCCAAAAGCGTAGCGTTAGTCGAGACTAGCACTTTGTTATCTTTCGGATCGTAAAATAGACCACCACGTGTACCTTTTGGATAGCCTACAAATAGACATACTTTAAATGACGTGATTGTAGCTTGGTAGTCTTGTCCATCGGCGGATGTGCGGGACAACCCCATATCGCGGAAGTGAGCGCATGCTTTCGCGATGTCGCGACCACATTTCAATGGGTGTCTTTTCGACAGACTTGGACGTGATCTTGCATTCAAAATGTAGACCGCTTCTAAAGCATAACCCCAAAAGGATATAGGTAGTGGCGTAGCTCATCATTGATCTTACCATGTTGATCAATGTCCTGTTTCTCCTCTCGGCAACTCCATTCTCTTTGAGGTGTCCTAAGGCGCTGAACGTTGGAAACAAATCCCATTTTCAGCCAAGTAGTCAATGAACTCGAGATCTAAATACTCACCTCCACGATCCGAGCGGAGGCATTTCAATGACTTGCCTAGTTGCCTTCGGCTACGCTTGGAACTCCTTGAACTTTCCAAAAGCCTCGGATTTCTATGCGCAGAGATAAACATAACCGAATCTCGAGTAGTCATCAATGAAAGTCACGAAATACTCAGTATCCGCCTCTAGCTTGTACGCGTTCATCGGACCACAAAGGTCCGAATGCACCAAGTCTAGAGTTTCTGTGGGCCCTTTACCCTTTGATGAGAAGGGACGCTTAGTCATTTTTCCCTCCAGGCAACACTCGATACAGCAAGCGGTGTGTCAACAGATGACTCACCTAAGGCATGAGCCTTTTCTAGTCTTTGAGTCTTTCCAAGGAAATATGGCCGAGCCTTAGATGCCACAAGTATGTTTTATCTTCTTTTATTTGAGAAACTTTACGCCTTTTAGCGAGATCTTTGATGAGCGGTTTTAAACATTTGAATTAAGTAGGGAGCTTTATGTGGTTTTACAAAATATAAACCATTTTCATTCGTAGTTGAACATAATTCAAAACCATTTTTGAAATAACAAATTCACCATTCATAAATGAAAGCAGAAAATGATTGTTCAACCAAGGCGAGAATAAGAAATCAAATTTCTCTGAAATTGGGAATAAAATAAACATTGTCTAAATGTAAAATTCTATTATTGAAATGCAAATCCACAGCTCCCATTGCTTTAGCGAAATGGCGCCCGGTGCCTACTCGCATCACTTGAGAACCCTCTTCCGACTCCTCATAAGAACTAAGAATGCAATGAAGAACATACATGGTTAGTAGCTCCGAGTATCAAGTATCCAATTGGACACATCTTTAGCTACATTAAAAGATTCCAAGAATAGTAATTCTAAATTACCTTTCTTATCTTTTCAATGACGGCCTTGACTTTGCCATCTTTCACATCACGAAGATATTACGGACAATGGTGTCTCCAATGTCCTACCTCCTTCTGATAAAAGCATTTGCCCTTGGGCTTGGCCTCGTCGAGTTTTCTTGGCTTTCTTCGTCTTTTTCTTCATTGGTTTGAGCACAGGTGCAACACTTCCCTTCTTCTTCGGTTTTGCCTTAGGCTTGTTTGAAGGCTTAGCCCGGCCATATTGGCCCGACTTTCTTATCCCCTACTTGGGCTTTATCTTTCGATAGTAGGCCTCGTAGATTGTCACTCATTCAATATACGTGTCATGGATAATTCATATTTGCCCATCGAGATCTCGAGTTTTGAAGCAGGATAAACTCGAGAGTCAACGATTCCAAAATCATTGATACTTGAGTTGCCTCATCAAACTTTGATCCATGAATACCGGCGTCGTTGAAGTGGCGATCATATTCAAAACATGACCATTCACCGCTTGACCCTTCTTCGGTTTTCGTGTTAATGGACCAACCTGATGGCATCGTGTCTTGCTTGGTTGCTAGGTGATCCAAACATCGTAGTAAGTTTCCGCATGATTTCTCCTGCGGACTCAAACTCCTCAATCTGGGTCCTAATGACCTCGACACCGCCGCTTAGGATGAGCCCACGAGCCCGGTTGTCGGCTTCGATCCAGCCGATTCTGTTTGTTCGATCTCGCTTTACCAGGTTTTGGATCGCGCAACGTAGGGCATTCGAAGTGAGTACGTGTTGCACATTCTCATATGTGAGTACCACGTTTAAGTTACTCTTCCATTTCTTAAAGTTGTTTCCGTTAATTTTTTAGACATGATGAGAAATTTGAGTAGACATTTTCTTTGAAAATAAAATGACATACATTAATTCAAGTTTAACACTACTATATAAATTTATTTTTAGGAATTGTAAACTAAAATTAAGTCTACTCTACCATTCCAAGGTTTTAACCCGCATCTCGAGTGCCGCCGTAGGGTAGGTCAAAGAGATGAGACGGTTAAATCAATGAATAACTTGTGAGAATCAGACATCCCACGAGAATCGAACATCCCTTTATTCATTGACTACCTTCCTTTTTTAGCCTAGGTATTACCAAAAATACCCCTTGATGAGTGTGACCTACTATATCGGATCTCTTAGAGTGCGCCTCGAGTGTGCCGTCGTAGGATAGGTCGGTGACCCGGCGAGTACCGTAAATCCTATCCTTTCGGAGACCAAGCCATGAATGTTGATGGGGTGAACACCATCCGTAGGGGACGAAATCAAAGCGCCCGAGGCGTCACCCTTCTCTCACTTACTTGCATCTATAGTAGAGACCGTGGGGTTGGGTTGTCGCCTTCCCGCTCCCACTCAATATTTTGGAAGTGGTGGTGGGTTAACTAACCACGTCTTTTTGATGTTAACATAAAAGTACATAAAATCAAGGATTCGAATGGTGTCGGTGGCGTAGGCAAGCCTACCCGCCCTATTCGTTGGAACATATGTGATGATCGGACGAAATCGGGTCAAGAGAGCGTTTGAGATGGGAAGGAATCACCCCTCCGTTCTCCGGTGTGGCTTAGTCTTGCCGGACCCCCGTGCATACATCACACTAGGAGGGTTAAGTCGGTCGAGCCAAGCTCAGTTGACCACCCAACCTATAGGCGAACCGTTTTTATCCAAGATTTATTGTTCTTTTACCATCACTCAATCTCGTAGACACTACGAATCGAAAACGTGATCTCGTTGGAGCTTTAAGGCGGTTCACCGAGAACACACACCGAAAGGCTAACGATTTCATAACCCGTCCTCGGATCTTTAATTAGTTACTAAATTAATTAATTACCACGTATTAATTAAATTTCAACTAATTACGCGAGTTTGTATACATGCCTATTTTAATTACCAAAATTAAAATTCTACATGTATGCATGGAGTGGATTTATGATATGAATGCATGTCATGGCAATTCCGATTTTATGTCTATTTTATGATCAAACACATAAAAAATAAATTGCGGAAAAAATTAAACACCGAGATGGATTGTTGGTACCCCCGTATCTAATCTATTCTAGGAAAAAATTAAATTACAATCTTCTTGTCTTCGAGTCTTGATCTTCAAATCTTGAACTCGAACCGTCGGAACATTTAACTGAACCACGAACACCGAGAGGAGAAAAGGTCTTTTTAATTAAATAAATCCAATTTATTATAATTATTTTTTTTTATTATTACAATGGTGCGGCCTAAAAAAAAAAATATTTCCAATTTTTTTTTTTTTTTTTGTTTATGTCGGCTGTTTCTTTATATTTTCAGAAAAAAAATTTTTTTTTTTTTAATTCTTCTGCCATAAGCAGATTTTTGTTACCAAAAAAAAAATCTTAACAAAAAAATAGTTGACAGCCGCCTTTTCAAAACCTAGCACAAAGCATTAATGTATACAGACTTATAGCGGCGCTTTTAGCGTCGCAGAAAGTCTATAGCGATTTATTAAAAAAATTATCCGTTTCTCCTCGTTCATACCTTGGGTTTCGCTTTGATCTTCAAATTTTCCAGCAAGATCTTCAACTTATCCAGTCCGGATGATCAAAATTATAATAAAAGATACTACTTTTACATCTAAATTTGAAAATTGACATAAATAAAATACAATTCCTATGCTCAATTGTTACCAAACAAAAGAGCTACAATGGATCTAACGAGTAAACAATACCAACCCCAATCCATCTCTTCAGCCAAGACAATCATAATCATAAAAAAAATAATAAATCATGCGTCGGCCCTATTTTTAAAAAAAATTGGGACAAAAAATCTACATGTTTTACCACTCCTAGATCTAATATTTTATACGTATAAATATAGATCACCACATGATCGATACCTTTGTTAGGAAAATATCATCGCAACGGAAGCGATTTATGGATCTAGATCTATGTGTATACGTAATAAAACATCAAATCTACATCTACAAGTGAGTTTGTAGATCATACCTCTTGAATCTCTAAATTCAAGTTGAAGAACCGCAAAGGATGATTTGTTGGGAGTAGATGTGATGAGCACCACATGACCTTCCGTACGTGTGATCCAAGCAATTCCCGGTGGAAGGAATCCTCGGCTCGAACCCCTCCGATATGCTACCCGGAAAAATCACCAAAGATTTATCCTTGCTATGGCCGAAATTTCCTCTTGCTTTTTCTAAGTGAGAGTCGAAATTATATGTGTTGTGTTGAGGCTTGGGAGAACTCTCTTTAAATAGAAGAGTAAAACTTAGCCTCCAAGGATTTTATTATTCCAATAAATAAATCCATAAATAAAAGATAATCTCATAATATTTTAGAACAAATCTAAAAATAATATTTATCTTTATTTATTACCATAAATATTTATCCAATAAATATTTTATGCACATGTCTTTTAATACACAAGAAAACTAATTCCTTGTTAAAATAGGACATGTGTGGCGCCACAAAATATATTGACCTAGTCAATATTAATTTTGCTATTACACAATAATTGGGCCAAGACTATGGAAAATGTCTTTTCCACATATTTAATTATTTAGCCCAACTAATTTAATAGTCCACTAAACAATTAATTCACATATCGTTTTAATAAAGTCCAACATGAACTAAATCAATATTATTAGGATTCAACGTCCGAGAATATACATGCTATATTAGGAGGCACGTCGGGGACCATGGACTAATAATCAGCGGCTCCGATAAATCAAATAAATAATTATCTGACGAACAGAATAATTATATATTCGATAAATCAATCACGAGAATATGCCACCATAATCCCGTGATCGCACTCCTCCGATTATAAGATTATATTTATCTCCTCACGAGAAAGTAATAAGCGCCCACCGATATAATCATTTCATATGGATTAATCCTCCCATTTATTCATTCTAAATCGGGAAGTTACCGTTAACCCTTTTCGTAATATCTTGTCCTTACTTACCGTTAACCCCTAGTGATCAATAATTCAAATAACTCTTTGGTAGCTAATCGGTGTAATATGAATCCCATGGATCGATCAATGTCTAGGATTAACTCATAAGGAGCTCGTCTATCTACTTCCATAAATGGAAGGAATGGATTCCGTATCTGTGATAACACGACTACTCACTCAATCGATACAATGCCAAGATGGGGTAATTGGATCACGAGACTCGGTGTAATCCTTAACCGTCAAGTCAAACCTCACCGATTCAAGCAAATGATTGTGATCACCTCAGGATTAAGATATATCCATAATATGATCATCTAATGATTCGATAAGACTTCTCAATTACGGAATTATATTGAGAACTCAGATCAAATCGGTCCAATACTATATGATATATCTATCATATATAAATGCCCCATTAGGTTCCCTTAACGAAAGTCCGGATAAGACGATCACACCTATCGTGTTATGGGCGCATTAATAATACGTTAAAGGGAGACCCGATACTCTCGATTAACTTTACTACGGACTAATTGTATTTTAAGTACATCTTCACTAACTCAATCCTCCCGTGTATGTCTCATACACTGAGTTAAGTGATTACATAAACGATATACTCAGGGTTTTCTGTAGTGTAAATGCTATTGTCATATCGGTGATTATGAGAATAATAAATATGAATAATAACATCATTTCATTTATTAAATAAAACAATTACAAAAATTGTCTTTCGGGCATCACACCTAACAATCTCCCACTTGCACGAAAGCTTGTGATTAATTGTTTTAGAGCACACCCTATTATTTAAAATACAGCAAACTATCACTCCCACTTGCTCTAAAGCAAATGAGACATGTCTCTAATACCTATAGTCTCCAAGTGTCGACTAAAAGCTTCAATCGACAGCGTCTTGGTGAATGGATCAGCAGGATTATCGGCGGAGGCGATTTTCTTGACGGAAATGTCCCCTCTATCGACAAAATCGTTGATCACCCAGTATTTTCTCTCTATATGCTTCGACTTACTGTGCTTTCGAGGTTCTCTAGAGTTGGCAATGGCCCCATTGTTATCACAATAGAGAGTAATAGGATCTTCAGCATTCGGGACAACGCCTAATCCGATGAACTTTCTTAACCAAATCGCTTCTTTAGGCGCCTCGAGGCCGCGCTATGAACTCGGCTTCCATTGTTGAATAATTTGTCTTTGGATTGCTTTTGGCTTCTCCATTCTCTTTGCACCGCCACCAAGCGTAAACACTGAACGAGGTAGATTTAGAATCATCTCTGCCTCGATGAAAATCGAGAATCGGTGTACCCGCTAGCTCCAAACTCCCACTCGAATAGGCGAGCATATAATTTACGGTTCTCTTCAAATATTTGATGAGATTCTTTATCGCTTTGTCAGTCTGATTGCCTGGATTTGATTGAAAACGGTGACTAATCCAACGCCGTAACAAATGTCGTCTCGTACACCTCATAGCATACATAAGACTACCAACAACCGAGGCATATGGCACTCTTCCCATAGCCTTCCGACCTCGGCGAGGGTTTGAGGCCCTCGAGACTTAGATAGGTAAACGCCGTGACGGGTTGGTAGAAAACCCTTCTTTTGCGTTCTCCATATCAAGCGTGCCAAAGACCTTATCTATATAAGTCGCTTGGGACAGAGCTAACATCCTGTTCTTACGATCCCTTATAATTTGGATCCCTAGAACATAACTCGCTTCTCCCAAATCTTTCATTTGGAATTGCGTGGTCAACCAACTTTTTACGTCGGACATCATCCCCTTATTGTTGCCAATTAGGAGTATGTCATCGACGTACAACACGAGAAATACAACACTATCTTTGATAACCTTCTTGTACACACAAGATTCAAAGCAAAGTGTTGTCGAAATCATAAGACTTGATCGTGTGATCGAATCTATGATACCAGAGCGAGATGCTTGCTTCAAACCATAAATGGATCTAAGCAACTTGCACACCATGTGCTCTCGACCTTCTTCAATGAATCCCTACGGTTCTTTGCATATAGATTTCCTCGCCAAGAAAGCCGTTTAAAAACGCTGTCTTAACATCTATTTGCAGATCTCATAATCCGGATGCAAAGAATCGAAAGGAGGATGCGGATGGTTTTCATCATGGCCCGCAGGTGAGAAGGTTTCCTCGTAGTCAATACCCCTCTCGTGTGTGTAACCTTTGGCTACCGGCCGTGCTTTGAAGGTTTCGACCTTCCCATCCACTCCTCTCTTTCGCTTGTAGAGCCATTTACATCCAATGGGCCTTTCACCCGAGGAAGTTCTACAAGTTTCAGACCGAGTTAGAGTACATTGACTCCATCTCTTGATTCATAGCGTCAATCCATTTATCCTTATCATGATCCAAAGCAAAGGCCTTCTTATAGGTCAAAGGATCATCTTCCACCCCATCGAGGCGACTACATTAGCCTCTAAATCCATGCCGTGCCGAGCCGGTGGCGAACCACTCTCGATGACGTCTGGGTGGAACAGAACGTCGGAAGTGATTGTTGTATCATTCGTGTTGTTTATAGGGACATCGCAGCCTACAATAGGTCCGATGTTATCGGAGAGTAATTCCTCTAGTACAATTTTACTTGAGGTCTGTGGTCTTTCATATAACTTTCCTCCAAAAACGTAGCGTTAGTCGAGACTAGCACTTTGTTATCTTCCGGATCGTAAAATAGACCACCACGTGTACCTTTTGGATAGCCTACAAATAGACATACTTTCGTACGTGATTGTAGCTTGGTAGTCTTGTCCATCAGCAGATGTGCAGGACAACCCCATATGCGGAAGTGACGCATGCTTTCGCGATGTCGCGACCACATTTCAATGGGTGTCTTTTCGACAGACTTGGGACTGATCGCATTCAAAATGTAGACCGGCCGCTTCTAAAGCATAACCCCAAAAGGATATAGGTAGTGAGGCGTAGCTCATCATTGATCTTACCATGTTGATCAATGTCCTGTTTCTCCTCTCAGCAACTCCATTCTGCTGAGGTGTCCTAGGCGCTGAACGTTGGAAACAAATCCCATTTTCAGCCAAGTAGTCAATGAACTCAGTATCTAAATACTCACCTCCACGATCCGAGCGGAGGCATTTCAATGACTTGCCTAGTTGCCTTTTAAACCGCTTGGAACTCCTTGAACTTTCCAAAAGCCTCGGATTTCTATGCAGCAGAGATAAACATAACCGAATCTCGAGTAGTCATCAATGAAAGTCACGAAATACTCAGATCCGCCCTAGCAGCTTGTACGTTCATCGGACCACAAAGGTCCGAATGCACCAAGTCTAGAGTTCCTGTGGCCCTTTTACCCTTTGATGAGAAGGGGCGCTTAGTCATTTTTCCTCCAGGCAACACTCGCATACTGAGCGGTGTGTCAACAGATGACTCACCTAAGGCATGAGCCTTTTCTAGTCTTTTGAGTCTTTCCAAGGAAATATGGCGAGCCTTAGATGCCACAAGTATGTTTTATCTTCTTTTATTTGAGAAACTTTCGCGCTTTTAGCGGATCTTTGATGAGCGGTTTTAAACATTTTGAATTAAGTAGGGGAGCTTTATGTGGTTTTACAAAATATAAACCATTTTCATTCGTAGTTGAACATAATTCAAAACCATTTTTTGAAATAACAAATTCACCATTCATAAATGAAACAGAAAATGATTGTTCAACCAAGGCGAGAATAAGAAATCAAATTTCTCTGAAATTGGGAATAAAATAAACATTGTCTAAATGTAAAATTCTATTATTGAAATGCAAATCCACAGCTCCCTTTGCTTTGCTTGAAATGAGCGCCCCAGTGCCTACTCGCATCACTTGAGAACCCTCTTCCAGCTCCTCATAAGAACTAAGAATCTGCAATGAAGAACATACATGGTTAGTAGCTCCAGTGATCAAGTATCCAATTGGACACATCTTTAGCTACATTAAAAGATTCCAAGAATAGTAATTCTAAATTACCTTTCTTATCTTTTCAATGACACATGACCTTGACTTTGCCATCTTTCACATCACGAAGATATTCGGACAATGGTGTCTCCAATGTCCTACCTCCTTCTGATAAAAGCATTTGCCCTTGGGCTTGGCCTCGTCAGTTTTCTTGGCTTTCTTCGTTTTTTCTTCATTGGTTTGAGCACAGGTGCAACACTTCCCTTCTTCTTCGGGTTTGCCTTAGGCTTGTTTGAAGGCTTAGCTTCGGCCATATTGGCTTGACTTTCTTATCCCCTACTTGGGCTTTATCTTTCGATAGTAGGCCTCGTAGATTGTCACTCATTCAATATCATGTCATGGATAATTCATATTTGCCCATCGACATCGAGTTTTGAACGGGATAAACTCGGGAGTCAACGATTCCAAAATCATTGATACTTGAGTTGCCTCATCAAACTTTGATCCATGAATACCGGCGTCGTTGAAGTAAATGGCGATCATATTCAAAACATGACCATTCACCGCTTGACCCTTCTTGGTTCGCTGTTAACAACCAACCTGATGGCATCGTGTCTTGCTTGGTTGCTAGGTGATCCAAACATCGTAGTAAGTTTCGCATGATTTCTCTCGCAGACTCAAACTCCTCAACTGGGTCCTAATGACCTCGAGACACGCCGCTAGGATGAGCCCACGAGCCCGGTTGTCGGCTTCGATCCAGCGATTCTGTTTGTTCGATCTCGGCTTTACCAGTTTTTGGATCGCCAGCGTAGGGCATTCGAAGTGAGTACGTGTTGCACATTCTCATATGTGAGTACCACGTTTAAGTTACTCTTCCATTTCTTAAAGTTGTTTCCGTTAATTTTTAGACAAGAAGCGTAAATTTGAGTAGACATTTTTGCTGAAAATAAAATGACATACATTAATTCAAGTTTAACACTACTATATAAATTTATTTTTAGGAATTGTAAACTAAAATTAAGTCTACTCTACCATTCCAAGGTTTTAACCCCGCATCTCAGTGCCGCCGTAGGGTAGGTCAAAGAGATGAGACGGTTAAATCAATGAATAACTTGTGAGAATCAGACATCCCACGAGAATCGAACATCCCTTTATTCATTGACTACCTTCCTTTTTTTTTAGCCTAGGTATTACCAAAAATACCCTTGATGAGTGTGACCTACTATATCAGATCTCTTAGGTACGCCCCGAGTGTGCCGTCGTAGGATAGGTCAGTGACCCGACGAGTACCCGTAAATCCTATGCTTTGGAGACCAAGCCATGAATGTTGATAGGGGTGAACACCATCCGTAGGGGACGAAATCAAAGCGCCGCGAGGCGTCACCTTCTCTCACTTACTTGCATCTATAGTAGAGACCGTGGGGTTGGTGTCGCCTTCCCGCTCCCACTCAATATTTTGGAAGTGGTGGTGGGTTAACTAAACCACGTCTTTTGATGTTAACATAAAAGTACATAAAATCAAGGATTCGAATGGTGTCGGTGACGTAGGCAAGCCTACCCGTCCTATTCGTTGGAACATATGTGATGACCGGACGAAATCGGGTCAAGAGAGCGCGTTTGAGATGGGAAGGAATCACCCCTCCGTTCTCCGGTGTGGCTTAGTCTTGCCGGACCCCGTGCATACATCACACTAGGAGGGTTAAGTCGGTCGAGCCAAGCTCGTTGACCACCCAACCTATAGGCGAACCGCTTTTATCCAAGATTTATTGTTCTTTTACCATCACTCAATCTCTAGTAGACACTACGAATCGAAAACGTGATCTCGTTGGAGCTTTAAGGCGGTTCACCGAGAACACACACCGAAAAGGCTAACGATTTCATAACCCGTCCTCGGATCTTTAATTAGTTACTAAATTAATTAATTACCACGTATTAATTAAATTTCAACTAATTACGCGAGTTTGTATACATGCCTATTTTAATTACCAAAATTAAAATTCTACATGTATGCATGGAGTGGATTTATGATATGAATGCATGTCATGGCAATTCCGATTTTATGTCTATTTTATGATCAAACACATAAAAATAAATTATGGAAAAATTAAACACCGAGATGGATTGTTGGTACCCGTGTATCTAATCTATTCTAGGAAAAAATTAAATTACAATCTTCTTGTCTTGAGTCTTGATCTTCAAATCTTGAACTCGAACCGTCGGAACACGAACCACTTAACACCGAGAGGAGAAAAGGTCTTTTAATTAAATAAATCCAATTTATTATAATTTTTTTAATTTTTTTATTATTACAATGGTAGGGCTAAAAAAAAAAATATTTCAAATTTTTTTTTTTTTTGTTTTGTTTATGTCATTTGTTTCTTTATATTTTCGGAAAAATTTTTTTTTTTTTTTAATTCTTCTCATTATAAGCATGATTTTTGTTACCAAAAAAATCTTAACAAAAAAATAGTTGTGACCGCTTTTCTCGAAACCCTAGCCGCAAACATTAATGTATACAGGGACTTATAGCGACGCTTTTCAGCGTCGCAGAAAGTCCTGAGTGATTTATTAAAAAAATTATCCGTTTCTCCTCGCTCATACCTTGGGTTTCGCTTTGATCTTCAAATTTTCCAGCAAGATCTTCAACTTATCCAGTCCGGATGATCAAAATTATAATAAAAGATACTACTTTTACATCTAAATTTGAAAATTGACATAAATAAAATACAATTCCTATGCTCAATTGTTACCAAACAAAAGAGCTACAATGGATCTAACGAGTAAACAATACCAACCCCAATCCATCTCTTTGACCAAGACAATCATAATCATAAAAAAATAATAAATCATGCGTCGCCCTATTTTTAAAAAAATTGGGACAAAAATCTACATGTTTTACCACTCCTAGATCTAATATTTTATACGTATAAATATAGATCACCATGGCGACATCGATACCCTTTGTTAGGAAAATATCATCGCAACGGAAGCGATTTATGGATCTAGATCTATGTGTATACGTAATAAAACATCAAATCTACATCTACAAGTGAGTTTGTAGATCATACCTCTTGAATCTCTAAATTCAAGTTGAAGAACCGCAAAGGATGATTTGTTGGGAGTAGATGTGATGAGCACCCACTGACCTTCCGCACGTGTGATCCAAGCAATTCCCGGTGGAAGGAATCCTGCTCGAACCCTCCGATATGCTACCCGGAAAAATCACCAAAGATTTATCCTTGCTATGGCCGAAATTTCCTCTTGCTTTTTCTAAGTGAGAGTCGAAATTATATGTGTTGTGTTGAGGCTTGGGAGAACTCTCTTTAAATAGAAGAGTAAAACTTAGCCTCCAAGGATTTTATTATTCCAATAAATAAATCCATAAATAAAAGATAATCTCATAATATTTTAGAACAAATCTAAAAATAATATTTATCTTTATTTATTACCATAAATATTTATCCAATAAATATTTTATTCACATGTCTTTTTAATACACAAGAAAACTAATTCCTTGTTAAAATAGGACATGTGTGGCGCCACAAAATATATTGACCTAGTCAATATTAATTTTGCTATTACACAATAATTGGGCCAAGACTATGGAAAATGTCTTTTCCACATATTTAATTATTTAGCCCAACTAATTTAATAGTCCACTAAACAATTAATTCACATATCGTTTTAATAAAGTCCAACATGAACTAAATCAATATTATTAGGATTCAACGTCCGAGAATATACATGCTATATTAGGAGGCACGTTGGGACCATGGACTAATAATCGTGGCTCGATAAATCAAATAAATAATTATCTGACTAATGTAATAATTATATATTCGATAAATCAATCACAGAATATGCCACCATAATCCCTGATCGCACTCCTCCGATTATAAGATTATATTTATCTCCTCACGAGAAAGTAATAAGCGCCCACCGATATAATCATTTCATATGGATTAATCCTCCATAGATCTGTTCATTCTAAATCGGAAGTTACCGTTAACCCTTTTCAGAATATCTTGTCCTTACTTACCGTTAACCCCCTAGTGATCAATAATTCAAATAACTCACTGGTAGCTAATCAGTGTAATATGAATCCCATGGATCGATCAATGTCTAGGATTAACTCATAAGGGAATCGTCTATCTACTTCCATAAATGGAAGGAATGGATTCCGATATATGCGTGATAACACGGACTACTCACTCAATCCAAGACAATGCCAAGATGAGGTAATTCGGATCACGGACTCGGTGTAATCCTTAACCGCCAAGTCAAACCTCATAATCGATTCAAGCAAATGATCGTGATCACCTCGGGATTAAGATATATCCATAATATGATCATCTAATGATTCGATAAGACTTCTCAATTACGGAATTATATTGAGAACTCGGATCAAATCGGTCCAAATTTCTATATGATATATCTATCATATATAAATGCCCCATTAGGTTCCCCTTAACCGAAAGTCCGGATAAGACGATCACACCTATCGTGTTATGGGCGCATTAATAGTACGTTAAAGGAGACCCGATACTCTCGATTAACTTTACTACGGACTAATTGTATTTTAAGTACATCTTCACTAACTCAATCCTCCCGTGTATGTCTCATACACTGAGTTAAGTGATTACATAAACGATATACTCAGGGTTTTCTGTAGTGTAAATGCTATTGTCATATCGGTGATTATGAGAATAATAAATATGAATAATAACATCATTTCATTTATTAAATAAAACAATTACAAAAATTGTCTTTCGGGCATCACACCTAACAAAAATCTCATGATCGTGTTATGCACGCTAGTTTAGTTTTGCTGAGAAAGAAAAGCGAAACCCTAGAAATTGATTAAAGAGATTTAATCGAATTCGTGATTTGATCATTACTTAAAATCGCACCTTTATCTCACAATCTAGTTGGGGTTGGTTGGTTGATTGGTGGATTCTAGTTGCCTTGCCGTTCTTTTAATTCTTTGATAAACCAATTTGTTCGTATCAATTGTGATTGCTACGATTAGTTATTTCAAGAACTTTAGTTGTTCTCCATTGTTTTACGCATATTTTGCTTTTCAAAGACGTCACGAAGCCCGTCCACCCTCGGTGAACGGCCGTCCGATGTTGAATTTTTCATTTTTCGCTATTTTAGTCAGCGTTTCTTCGCTTCTATTTTACAATTAATATAAACCTTAGTTTTAGATAATAATTTGTGACATAATCGATATAATAATCGTGCATCTTAATCCGATAAACATTCGACTTCTTGGGACGACCCGTTAACACCCCTTTACTACAAGCCTTATACTTGGGGTGTTTCGGTTTATAAATTTAAAACTAGTTTTTACCGAACAATCACCCCTCAAATCCTCACCCTAATTACTCCTCTACCCACTATCCCACTAAATCCTTCAACCTTCACTCATTTCATCTATTTAAACAAGCCCTTCTACACCAATCTCATCATTCTTATCAATTTCTTTCTCCTCAATCACCAAACTTCTCCTATTTCTTCTTCTTCATCTAAATTCGGCCACTATCACCACCATATCACCATCATAACCAAACCATTTCCTTCCATTTTCCAAACCCTAAACACCACATCCACCACCCCTGTTGCTGAAAAGTATTGCTGCTGCAACAGTGAAGTGCTGTTGTTCTTCTTCTTCTATTAGCAGAAGCACAGCCTCAGAAAGAAAAACAGAAAAGTCCGGCCGCTAACTCGACCATTACTGCCGAGTTACCGTGGTTTTTTTTTTTCCAAAATCAGCCTTAGAATCAGCTCCGATACTCATTCTGGATGGGTCCTAAGAATCAACGTTCAACAGTTCATCCCAGCGGTTATCAGTGTGTATATGGAGATGCTAACCCTTTAATCGAAGGGGTTGAGCAATTCCATTCTATGGAAATCTATGAGTCATTCTAAGGGCATTGGAACGCAAGGCCAGTGGCCCGAGAACATAGGGTAGAATTAGCTGATTGCGGGTTGATCTTGCCCGAAGCCCTTCAAGCACAGGACATGGTGGACTCACTGACTCAGTTCAACGCCACGGTGGTAAGGGAATTCTATGCTTACGTTTCACACAAACCTGGAGCCACATATGCCATGGTCCGTGGTGTTAAAGTTGATTTTTCTATTGAGTGGATCAATGCTCATTTTGGGGTTAGACATCAACCGGTGGGCCCGGATGAGTACACATCCTTGAGCAACATTGAAGATCTTGAGAGGATGGACATGATAGCTGAGTATTTTGGGGTGCAATTGAAGTGCAATCCTGCTAGAGCCCCCACCATCTTCCTAGAGAATGATTTATCCTGGGACCCGAAGATGGTTAACAGATTTGTTTGTGCCCGCCTTCTACCGACCAAGCACACGGTCTCTGTCACCACCAAGAGGGCGGAGTTGATGTTTTATCTAGAGCAGGGATCTCTAGTCAACATTGGTCTACTGTTTCATAGCCGTATTCATGAGCTTGCCGCCACATCTGACCGCGAGCTGTTGCCATACGGGCCGATGATTGACATGTTTGCTTTGGAGGACGAGGTCAAGATTCTCGTCAGTGATGATTGGGAAGATCCTGAGCCGAAGATTAGTTTGCATTCGGTTCAAAAAGTTCCAAGACGGTTTGGAAGAGCTGAGAGGGTGCGTACTCCGGTCCTCGGAGCACCCCCGGACGTAGAGAGCTATGCTAGAGCAGCATTCGAGAGAGATTGCAAGTTTCCATCGCAAGATTGACAAGATTATTGATTTCTTTAGCATACCTCCTTTGACCCCACCACCTAGGACTGCCCCACATCACTGAGCCACCTCTTTTGCCGCTGCTGCCTCGAGTTCTGGTCCACCTCCCTGTTTTGAGACTTTAGATGACTGGGAGGACTATTCTGATGAGGATTAGTCTTTTTCTTTTCGTTATTGTTGTTTTCCGGTTTCTTGTTTTTATTTTAATTTTTCTTTTCCTATCTAGTTGATGTAGTAGAATCATATTTATATAATGTTTGGATGGCTTAATTTGTTTTGGAGTTCATTATTTTCTCTTTTACTGCCGCCATTTTATTATACTGTTTCTTGTCACCGCTATTCTTCTTGGTTTGTTTGAGTTACTTAGCACAGATTCTTCATGGACTACTTACATGAGCGTGATGAATTGTACGACGATCTGATTCTTCTATGGTTCCACAATTAACTGAAGCTAAGTTCCTTTTCAATTTTGATTTATCATCTTACACATTAGGGACAATGTTTCGATTAAGTGGGGGGGGAGGGGTAAGGGAACGTCACTTAGCATCTTAGCATTATATTTCGTGAATTGCGTTATTATCTTGATTCTCTTTGATGCACGATTCACCATTTAGACTTTGATTCATTTCGACAAAATTTCAAAAGAATTATGATATCTTTGATCTTTTCGAGTTAATTGACTTCATCCTTGTTTTACTTTGTACGAGTGAGAGGAATGTCCACTTCTAGCGCATATTCGGTTATGAGCCACCATTTTAAGCACGTATAACTCACTTCCCATGGTGTGTAGTTGGTAGCTTATTGCTTTGACTAGAGTTGACCCTGGCTTCATCACGAATCATGTTTCACCAACGCTTATGAAGGTAATGGAATTTCGGATTCGGTAGTTTATCATGAGTGGGGCCTTGAGGATAGATAAATCAATGAGAGTTCACCCGCAAAGAAAGAGAAGTGCATTGAAATATATACATTTATAATCTCTTTGGCAATATTTTAGTCGATGGAGTGTAAGACGCACGACATTTGCATAGACCGATAAACGTGAGCCAAAGAGTAATATATACTCGGTTCTCAATCCACCTTGCCAGTCCAATTAATTTATAAATAACATGTTTGAGACTGGTTAGTTCGACTATGTGTTGATGTAATGTGAGATTTTCTGCATTACTAAGCGGTTGTGAAGGTTAGGGCACACACACAATGGCTCATGACGTGAATAGTGTTTAATGCGTTCATTGATGGATATGAGTGGCATGATCTTGATCTTGACTTTGTAAGGCATATTTGTTTTTAATTAATTTGTATCTTGATCGATTGTATTGTTTCTTTTTCGCCTTTTGCTCGGAACGATCAAAAGCTAAGTGGGGGTAGTTGATAACGCCTACTAATTGTTACCAATAATTTTACCTATATTCACCCCAAATTCGCTCAAGAGAGGATAAATAGGCTCGTTATTATGTGGAATATATTTTAATTTCTATGTTAGTGTTTCCAAGATCGTAATTCTTCATCTACGTTATTTTCCCGAGGTTTTGCACTGCTTTTGTCTCATTTTGCGTGTTTTATAGGATGTACCGAATCTAGCATTGAAGAGTGGATATGGACCGAAAGAAGTACATTGGGCCAAGTGATTGAAGTCCAAGAAGAAGCCTGCTGAAGAAAAAGAAGAATAGTAGGCCCGGTAACCTGAGGGCAAGGCCCGGTAAACCGGCGACTTGTTTGACACGAAATCGATTATGCCGCCTCTACTAGGTCGGTTAGGGTTCAAGAGAGTCTTAAGTCGGTCATTGTAACTATATAAGGCTGCGTATACTGAGTATCTCATATATTATTACCAATTCTTAAATTACATTATTCAATTTTGATGAAATAAAGTTATTCAAGCTTTTGGAGAGTTAATTCTGGTTTCTTCTCTTCTTCCATCATCTCTATCTTGAGTAGATCGAGCTAGATCTCCATTTTTGAAGGTATGAAGCATTGAACGTTCCTTTTTGTTTATGTGTTTTAGTTAATCTGCATGTTTAAAGACCCCATAATTTACTTATTTTAATCGTAATTGAGCAATGTAGATCCTGGGATAGGAAAAGCTGACCCCGGTAAATCGGCGGTCTAAACCGGTTTACCGAGGAATTATTTCAAAAACCTAAAACTGGGATTCACTACACCACGTTGATCGGCGGTGTTTCATTAATGATGAGGTTAGATCCGCCAATCGCTTCTTGTAATTGTGAATTGGCATGATATATGAATAGTGAAGTGCTATGTTTGGACATAGTCTTGAATGGACCCCAAGAACGTCTTTGATTAATTTCGATGCTGACTATCTAGGTGGGTTAGCGCTCGATATGGACAATTCTAGATCTTTATGCGTATGGGCTATTATGGACAAATTAAGGAGGGTAGCTTATGATAGATTGTCTACTACCATTGTCGAGTAGATAGGAGTAAGAAATGCACTAGTAGCTAATAATTAAAACAAAAGCTCATGATTAATTTAAGGAAATTATGGGAAGTAAACGTAACGATTAACTAATCCAAGGTAGTAGATCGGTGAGGGAGGGGAGGATTACCAAGTTTGTTTTCTTTTATGTTTATTGTTGGTCAATGACCGCCTCTATGTTGCTTCTTAATTAGGTTAGAATCGTTTATACTTATAGTTGCATTGTCTCTGTGGGATCGACCTTCACTCACATTTACTATACTACGATGTACCTAGTATTCTTGCTAGTAATATCAACGTTAGTGACTTACACGCAATCACGCATCATGCGTTTTGTCGATTGTGAGTTGATATGTTGACTGGAAAGATGCGAGCCTGTAAGCTCAGAGTGGGACGTTTTATCTTCCATGTTGACTTTGTAGTCCTGGACATCGCCGATGATCCTAGTGGTAATGTTTTGTTATGGCATCCATTCTTATCGACCAGTCGAGCCATTGTGGACTACGATAGTGGTGAAATCACACTTAGTGTCAACAATGATGCTAAAACTTTTACGATCCTAGAACTATTACCCAACCGGTCTGGACAGTACCGCGTGAGCTCAAACACCTGGAGAAGTAAAAGTCATAGGGATAGATGATATTCGAGATAAAAAGAACAAGGGTAGTAGAAACCCGCAAGAAGGAATTTATGATTGTTCTACTTTGAGAAAAGATGAAATGATTCACAATGATGCACTTAGGGAGGAAGTCAATTTTGACGAATCTGCCCCGTATAGTGAAGGTTTAAGTTAAACAATTGAAAAAGTGAATTATTTGAGCAATAAGAGTAAATCTCAAAGTAGACATGGAAACCGAGGCACCGTGGTGAAGAAGGCCAAGTGTGAAAGGTTGGGAGCTCAAGGTTTCACTAAGGAGGTTCGAGAAGAAGTGCTTACGGACGGAAATGAAGAATGCTTCTACACGGGCATAAAAATCCCGGTGGAGAGCATGGATCGAGTGAGAAGGAAGACACACCTCTGCGAACGCCTCCAGGGTGCAAGTCTGGTGGGTGAAGACCCAAAAAATTGACTGAGTGGAATTCGGAAGAAAACTCAAGCTGGCAACTCTAAATTCCGAACGAGCTTCTTACCCTTAGGTTAGATAGAGTCGAAAAAAGTAGCTGGAATGCATGACAAGCTTTTTTTCATCCTACCGCATCCTGAAGTTTCGTACCTAAAGGATGGTGGGAAGGTTTTTTTTAAACTTCTTGAGCAATCCGGTGAAGTAGGTTAGAATAGTAGGAGAGAAAATACAAAGAAGGCAAAGTCTTAGCCTATGAGGAGTCAGTTTTGGATTGATAATTGTCGAGGATTCAACACGGTGTGAAGCAGTACTGTAGTTTTATGGAATCTGGAAGAGAATATCTTTTGCAGCCACAAGAGTACCCCACGCAGCTGTGAGAGTTCCTGATTCCAGTTCCCGAGGATTGAAAAAATTCTGGGAACTCATGATGGCGCATGGACCCCACGCGCTGCATCAGGAATCTGATGGGGCAAGGAACCGTCCCATTACCCTTTCCACTACTCCACCTTTCACTCTTCCCCATTACTCCTTTTCACCTCAATCCCATCCAATCCTCCCTCAATCCACTCACCCACCATTACTCCTCCCCACCTTTCCATACAACTCATTCAAATTCAAACCATTTCAAATTCAAATTCATTCACCTTCTTCCTATATAAACCACCTTATACCTTCACCATTTTTCATCACCATCACCATTTCTCCTCCTTCATCTTCTTCTTTTTCATCTAGAAAAAATTTCGGCCTACACCACCACCGTCTCCAAACAACCACTTACCACCATTGTTATACCGAAACCCTCACCATTTTTATTTTTCCAATTGTTTTCTTGTAAAAATATCGAGTTAGCAACTGAAAGTGCCATTTTTTATCGACAGTTGTGGGATTCCGAGTCGAAACCATAAAAATCAAAACTTCGGCAAACGTAAGACACCCTTTCGCGGGTGGCGAGACCTATTTTTCTGCATCAACTGAGTTCAGTTCATCAAATTTAATGGCTGTTATAGGCAACCCCATCCCGAGACATGGAGGACCAATGTAGAGAGTTTAGGGTGATGCTGTTCCAATAACTATGTAGATCAGTTCACCTCCGTAGCTATCTATGAGTCTTTTCGGACTAACTGGAATGCGCGGTCGGTTGCAAGGGAGAGAGGCGTAGACCTCAATGATTGTGGTGACATTATACCACGAGTGCTCCAATTTCACGGCATAGAGGACATGGATATTATACCTCCTACATTCAATGCCGCCATTGTCCGTGAATTCTATGCCTCACGTGGCGGCAAACCCCGATAAGGAGTTCACCACCGCACCGGAGAGCCATATAGATGTCCATATAGATATTTCAATCGAGTGAAATAATGCCCACATTGGCATAGAAAATGCACTACTTCATGAAAAGAGTTCACCCCCGCATTTGAGAGCCCGATCTCAAGCGCCGATCGTATAACTAAGTACTATGATGTTCGGTGGGACTTTGGCGCAAAACATTTCCCGACTACCTTCCGTTCAAACGAAGTGACCTTTGACGCTGATGTATGTTGCCTGATTTGTGATCACACATCTTCCGCCCAATGCTCACACGAGAGAGCGGATGACGTCTCGGCAGCCGAGCTCATGTACTATCTCAATATCTAGAATGACGTGAACATTGGTCTATTGATGCATGAGAAGATTGTCCAGGTTGCCGGGATGAGGAGAGATATTTTGCTGTATGGAAACCTGATAGATGCATTGGCGATGGTAGTAGAGTGCCAAGTTCTAGCCGCCGATGATAGAGTCGAGCCGCTGCCTTTTCTTGAGAGCGAGTCGCTGACCGTCACGGGAAGGTGAAGAAGTAGGCCAGTGATAGCAGCACAAAGACGTGCTAGGCCTCAGCCAGAGTTTCAAGATGAGGTGACTACGCAATTGATGACCATGTGAGCCATGCTCAATCATATGATCACATCTAAACATTCCTCCATATGCCCCCCACCGAGAGCCCCTAGGCATGACCCATCTTCTTCGGGGGCCGGCCCTTCTTCTTCTGCATCACCTCCTGTTGATGAAGACTACGAGGACATTGACTATGATTAGTTGCATCGTACTAGACTTTTTAACATTATTCTCTCAATTTTTCCATTTTCATATTTTTATTTCCCGACTTCGCAAATTATGGTTTTTTGTTTTAATAAAAGTATTTTGAATGGCTTAATTGTTTGCACTTTTATTAAATTTTTACTTCAATTTAAATATTATGTATTTTATCATGTTACTCTGCTTTCTGGCTTTGTTTGTATGTTAGAATTTCTTATAGTAGATCTTCGTATAATTTTGATGACATTACGACTGAGACATGTGCCACGGCTTCGATCTTATTGCTCTATGCTTAACACAAGCTAAGTTCCTTTTCGTTTTTAATCTTTTCATCATTGGGGAAAATGCTTCGATTAAGTGGGGATATCAATGTCACTTAGCTTTTGACTATAAATTGCTGGTTATCTGAGAACCCGAATGCGCATCCGATCTATATTTGGATCGTTAGATCAAATTCACAGCACCGATTGAGACGCTCGATCATGAATAGTGGAAGCAACGAATAAATTCGCATGCGTATTTACTATGATGTGATCCACATAAATAATTAATATGATTATGCGAAGGTAGAAGACTTACCTAAACAGAGAGGAAGAAATAGCCGACCAAAGGGGAGAAGCCGCAGTCTTCCGGATTGTATCTCCTAGCGACGACTGGTGGACGTCGATCCTCACCGTAGAACCTCCTCGAATATGCTCAAGAAAAACCCTAGGTTTTTCTTCTCTTAATGACTAGAACAAGAAACTACATTTTCTTTTCTATTTTGGTATGTGAGGCGCAAATAATGATGTGTTATTGTGTTGGGAGGAACTTTATTTATATAGGAAAATAACTAGTCAAGAGAGTTATCATTTTCACACCACAATTACCTATTCCCATAAGGAAAATATATTTTCCATAAGATAAGAGATAATTCCCAAAAATCAATCTCTTATCTCTCTTTACTATTAATTATCTAACAAATAAATAATTAACTAATTACATATATGACATAATCTAGGAAAATTTATTTTCCTAATTTTCTCACATAATGGCGCCACTTTTGCCATTATTTTAATAGAAAATATCTTTTCTATTTTACATATTATTTATCAAATAAATAATATTGCATAATCATTAAATAGACCAACTATTTATTTATTCATGAGGTTGCATAAAATGAGAAAACACTCGCGTGTTAGAAGCCAATCCGGGACCATGGACCTATACCCAAGAATCTACAATAAATTGAATAAAATATTCGCCGAACGAATATTTCTACTCAACTTATTAATTTCGAATTACGCCACCATAAATCCAAACCGAACTCTATCGATTATAGATATAACTTGTTCTCAAAGCGTCGAGTCAATAAGTGTCAATTGATATAATCATTACAAAAGCATTTAACCCTCCATAGACTATCCGTATAAAGTGGGATTATTTCCGTAAACCTTCTTCAATACATCTTATCCTTATTTACCATTAACCCACTAGTGATCAATTAGTTCATAACCAATACAAACTCCGCGGATCAATCGGTTTCTTGGATTAACAAAAAGGGAATTCTCTTTCTACCTCCCGGAAGGAAGGAATGGATTCCATATCTATGCGAGATGTACACTTCTCACTCATTCTAGAATAGTGCCAAAATGAAAGTGATTCGGACCATGCCTCTTAGCGATCCTTAACGAACACATCAAACCCTGTCTTGAAACCAGTAGGAGTACCCAAAATCTTATACTTTCGGAGACCAAGCCATGCATTTTGATAGCGGTGGCGAGCCTTAGGGGCCGAAATCAAAACGGCACGAGGCGTCACCATTCTCTCACTTGCTTGTGTCAACCGTAGAGTCCGTGGGGTCGGTTGTCACCTTCACCGCTCCCACTCATTATTTTGAAAATTAGATAGTTTAATTAGGATTTTGAATTTCCTTTTCAATCTTGAAAAACAATAAATCACAAAAATAAAGATCCCACTATTTCATCGGCTCCAAATATTTGTCTAACAAGTGACACTATATTCATGATTTTCCAATTCTTGAATATTTACAAATTTCTTGTGCAGACACTACACAACTAAAATTCACCAAAGAATTTTTAAGTCCTAATCTTGTCATGATAAAATTTTTAGGATTATAGAATTATCCAATAAATCGAAATACAATAAATCAAGTAAAACCAACCACTAACTTATCGGTTCCAAATACGTCTAGTTGGTGTCCAATTTTTCATGATTTTCCAATTTTTTTAATCAAAATCTAATTTATATAGACACTACATAACCCAAACCCGAAGGATTCATAATCCCAAATTAAGTTTATCATGTGAATTTTATATCCCAATAAAATTCCGTTTCTTTAATTAATTTAATTTATTTTTAATCTAAATTAATTATCATGTTCATACATGTCTAATTAATGTGAATATTAATTTGCTACATGTATGCATATGATAGGAGTGGAATTCAAGAATATGATGAATGGCATGGTTATATCACATAAATAATCACATAAGAAAATAATGCAAAAAAATAAACCTTTCGAGATGGACTGTTGATACCCCGAATCTAATCTAAAAATTAAATAAACCCTAAGTATAGAAAGTATTTATTAATCTACTTTTGTTATCGGCCGCCACCGCCGCCTTTGGTATTTAATTTATTTTGCTCCCTTCCATTATAAAAACTCGCTTGCTCGGCCGAGTTCGGTGGCAAACTGGTTCGATTCCTTCTTGGTGCAACTTTTACTTTGATAATTGATTTTTCGGAAAAATGTCAAAAAAAAAAATTGACGTCGAGGGAGGGGACTAGAACTCGTGATCTGCACAATGGTGTTTAAGCTTCTTGACCACCTGGGACGGTGCTTGAGGATGTTTGATCTTATTCGATAATAAATAAATACAAGCAGGCTGCAGCTTTTCTAATTTTCTAGTTACTAGGAAAGTAAATTACAACAAAATAAATTACATAATTTCTTATACACGAAAAAATTGGTTTTACAATAGATCTAATGGTAAACAAGTACCAACCCGATCCATCTAAATCAACCAAAACATTCAACGACGCATTTATATAAAAATAATATAAAGATGCAATATTTATTCAATTCCACTCCTTATTAATTAATTATTCAATCAAGATCACAAAATCGCTTTAACCTATCTCTCGATACCACATCTTTGGATATACAAACCCGATTCAGATCTTATCCGTAATTACCGATCGAGATGCTCGATCATGCGCAATGAAGCTACGAATAAATTCGCATGCGATTTTACTACGATATGATCCACATAAATAACTAATATAACTAAGAGAAGGTTGAAGATTTACCTAAACGGAGAGGAAGAAATAGTCGACCAAAGGGGAGAAGCCGCAGTCTTCTGGATTGTATCTCTGAGCGACGACTGGTGGACATCAATCCTCGCCTTAGATCCTCCTCGAATAGGCTCAAGAAAAACCCTAGGTTTTTCTTCTCTTAATGACTAGATCAAGAACTAATTTTTCTCTTCTATTTTGGTATGTGTGGTGCAAATAATGATGTGTTATTGTGTTGGGAGGAACTCTCTTTATGTACAAAAATAACTAGTCAAGAGAGTTATCATTTTCACACCACAATTACCTATTCCCCTAAGGAAAAAGATATTTGCCAGAAGGTAAGAGAAAATTCCCAAAAAATCAATCTCTTATCTCTTTTCCGTTAATTATCTAACAAATAAATAATTAACTAATTACACATGTGACATTATCTAGGAAATTTTTTTTTCTTAATTTTCTCACATAATGAGGCGCCACTTTTGCCATTATTTTAATAGAAAAAGTCTTTTCTATTTTACATATTATTTACCAAATAAATAATATTGCATATTCATTAAATATACAAACTATTTAATTTATTCTCAAGGTTCCATAAAACGAGAAAACACTCGCGTGTTAGGAGCCAACCCTGGGACCATGGACCTATAACCGGTAGCTACAATAAATTGAATAAAAAATTCATCGAACTTAATATTTCTAGTCAACTTATTAATTCCGGAATTATGCCACCATAAATCAATCGAACTCTATCAATTATAGATATAACTTATTCTCAAAATGTCGAAGTCGATAAGTGTCCATTGATATAATCATTACAAGCAGACTAACCCTCCATAGACTATCCGTAATGAAGTGGGATTATTTACGTAAACCTTCTTCAATACATCTTATTCCTATTTACCATTAACCCACTAGTGATCAATTAGTTCATAACCAATCAAAACTCATGGATCGATCTGTTTCTAGGATTAACAAATAAGTGGATTGTCTTTCTACCTCCTACGAGGAAGGAATGGATTCCATATACATGAGACACACACTTCTCACACATTCCGAATAGTGCCAACGTGAATATGATTCGAGACCGCACCTCGTAGTGATACTAACAAACACATCAAACCCTATCTTAAGGTTAATCCATATATGATCATCTTGTGATTTAATTAGATTTCTCAATCACGGAATTATATGAGAAATACAGATTAAATCGGTCCAGTCCTATATGACTACATCATATATAAATGGCCCACTTAGATAACCATTATCGCCGGTCCGGATAAGACGGTAACACCATAAAGTGTTATGGGACGCATTAATGGTGGTTTAATCAATAGACCCCATACTTTGATCAAGTTCACCAAGGACTAATAGTTCAAGTGTATCACCATAAACTTAATCCTAATATGTGACACACACTAAGTTTTATGGATACATAAGATACGACTCAGGGTTTTATTGATGTATTTCTTATAAGCACAAAGCAAATAATAAGATGAGAACAAATCATCATTTATTAATTATAAAACAATTACATAAATTGTCTTTGGAGTTACTTCAACATGAATTTCATCAATTCTTTGACTTATCACGATCCTTTTCGATGCATTTTTCACCATGAAATATTTTGACTCGGTTTCAAACACGCAGTGCAAGGATATGAAATCTTTATTCGGCTAATCAATTACACTTTTCATGAAGCGGAATAAAAGTCGTGCCAATTTTGAAGTAGTAGCGTATTAAAGGCATTTTATTTGCATGAACCACCTTTTGGATGATTATTATTTTGACTTGTGTGTTGATCCTAGTTTTCCGAGTTTTAGTTTTGCCTATGATCATTTAGAGGTCGGGTTGTGGATCTTATAAGGGCTAAGGATAAATGGATTCGATAGTTTACCAAAGTGTAGACCGTGAGGATAGATAAATTTTGAGTGTTTACCCTCATGATAAAAGTGAAAAAGAAAGAAAAATTATTATCATCAATATATGCTATTTCATTCTCCTTGGAAGAGGAAAAGCAAACTCGAGCGCAAGACACATGACCTCGCCTAATAAATAGACCGATAAACCACGAACCTTTGGGTAGTACTTGGTTCCCGATCCACCTTGCCAGTTGACTTGACCTATGCACTAAAAATCAGAATCCAAGGAAAAAATGGCATCTTTGGATCAAACATTCTTGAGACTACTAGCTATATTATGAGTTGGAATGATCTGAGTCTATCTTCACTAATGTGATACGAAGGTTACACACACACACACCGGTTCGTGAATTTAAAAGCAGTTTAATGCATTGCTCATGGATATGAGCGGGCAGTTCTTATCTCGGTTTTATGACACTTAGTTGTTTTTAATTAACTTGTATATTGGTCCGGGGTTCATTTTCTTTTCGCCTTTTTGTTTGAGGAAGACCAAAAGCTAAATGGGCGGTGATTGATAGCACTGGAAAGGCTTGGCCTTAATGAAAGCGTTAAGGAACATGTTTCCACAAGGTCTCAAAAGTGGAGATCATTCTATTTGGGATTCATTTAAACCATTCTAGATCTCGGCAGGTGAGTAATGCCGGGAAAGCCTTGTACTTCATCGTATCCAAGGCGCAGTCGAGATTCATATGCGTTAGGTACTGAAACAGGTGATCTTAGGGATCCTTTGTTCCGTCGTAGGGCTCAAGATTTGGTACTTTGAACCTGGCAGGACAAGGATAGCTATCCACCTGCTAAGAGAAAAGGGATTCAAGGTCGGTTGCACGACTCTCTTTCTGCTATGATGTCCAATTCGGCTCTGGCCGCATCCATCGCTTGAGGGACGATCGCCTATTTCCTCGATTTGAAGAGGAAGAATGATCGTCCTTCTTGGCTTATTTATGCTTGAGAGGAGGAAGTGGTGTTTCTTCCCAAGACACGTTGTTGAGTCATCCTCCCATAAATCATACTCATGTATATCTTCTTCCTACATACCTTGTCCTTGCAAATACCTTGTATATCTTCTTCTTACATATCTTCTTCCTACATACCTTGTCCTTGCAAATATTCGCCTAGACGGTCCTCTTCCTCCATATTTTCATCTTCTCATCATCTTACGCTAAGGCGGCATCAAAGATGGCTTGCTTGGTTGCATCATACAACACAACCTGATCCACTAGTGCTTGGTGGGTAGCATAAAATGATCTCTTCCAATTGTAGATATTGGTTATTGGCATCGATCGTGTCGCATTATTCGCGTGGGTTCCGTTTGCCGCTGTTGTCAAGTGGTTACCATGTTGATTCGGAGCTTCTAAAGCGAGATTGTCGATGGGAGACACATTAGCGGTGAATTTTATCGTTTTATCGCTTTATTCCGTAACAATATTTTTCGTATTTTATTACTTTTTATAGAAAAGTAGGAGTTTAATTGAAATATTGAGGGGTTGTGTATGAAAAGGATTAAAATGCAAGTTCGAGCTATTTATGTGATTTATTAGTCATTTTCTATCTATATATATATCTCACAGTTTGCATGTTTTACCTCCTTGTAGATTTACATTTTTCGAGCTAAAAAGAGGATTAAATGGTGTCAAGGATCGAGTTTATACTGAAGAAAAGAGATAAAGGGGAAGTCGGTTGAAGATAAAGATGAGAAAATCACTTTTTGACCAAGTTGAGCGATGCGTTTGATGTAAGCGTCCATCGGGTGGCATCCACTATTCGGATGGCGTCCCGGAAGGAGATTTTGATTCGAGTTTGATGATTTTTAGCGATGCAAGCGTCTGATTTTGCATAGGGCGGACGTCAAGAAGACTCGGCCCGACTCGATGAATTTTGTGAAGCTTGAACAGGAGTCTACAGCTTCGGACGGGCGTCCAATAGCCGACTTAACCCTAGCCGCCTCAAAATCTTATAAATACCAGCGTGTATTGAACCCTAATCGCACCATATCATATCATTCACTCAAAAATACACACAATGACGCATATTTCGAGAGAGAAAGCGAGATGAACTCTTCCATCCCAACAATCATGATCACCAATATGATTGTTGGCTAAGAAATCACGGTGGGACAACAGAGGAAACCAATCAACAACCACACCAACTAAAGGATTTTTAGCTATACCTTAGTGAGTTAAATTTATGGTTTTTCATCAATTGGATATTGTTATATTGTTTATGTTTTATTTGATTCGAGAGATCGATGAAACTATCTTTTTGATTGACTTTATATGAGAGTATTGTTCAAGCTTTGATCTTTTCAATTGATGCAATTAATTGTAATTCAAGAGATTGTTTATGATTAATTGAGTAGAGTATTGGAGACAATCTCATGATCGTATTATGCATGCTAGTTTAGTTTTTCTTGAGAAAGAAAGCGAAACCCTAGAAATTGATTAAAGAGATTTAATCGAATTCGTGATTTGATCATTACCTTTAGCTCATAATCTAGTTGGGGTTGGTTGGTTGATTGGTGGATTCTAGTTGCCTTGCCGTTCTTTTAATTATTTGATAAACCGATTCGTTCATATCAACTTTTCAACGCTCGTTTAGTTATTTTAAAACCCTAGTTATTACCTCGCTTTTTTTACGCATATTTCGTTTTAGATCGTAATCGGACGCCCGCCCACATCGGTGAACGCCCGTCAGATTGTCGTTTGTGTTCTATTTTACGCTATTTTCTGTTTCTAGTCATAGTTTCTAGATTATAATTAATATATACCTTAGTTTTTAGATAATAATTTGTGACATAATCGATACAATAAGCGTGATTTAATCCGATGAGCGTTCGATTCCCTTAGGACGACCCGGCAACACCTTTACTACTGAGCCTTGCACGCCAGGGTATTCTCGTAATTATAAATTTAAAACGAGTTTTTACCGAACAATTTTTGGCTCCGTTGCCGATTCGGTAATGGTTGTCGGATTCTTCGTAGTGCAGCTTTTCTATGTCG